>CM062297.1:578390384-578479136 GCA_031216915.1 Pictodentalium vernedei | reverse complement strand
AAAAATCTTCTTCTTCAGCTCCACCAGTCAGAATCCTTTTATGTTTGGTTTACAACATCTATAGGGGGGGTCAGAATCAAGTTTGTTCAAATGGAGTCCCTGGGTTTATATTTGGGCTCCCTATGAGAGCCTGAATTTTAACTTAGTGAAATATGAGGAAATTTCTTTAAAAATCTTCTTCAGATCCACCAATCAGAATACAATATCTTGAGGTGGGTCAGTTTCAGGTTTGTTCAAATTGGTTGCCTGGGTAAATTTTTGGGCTCCCTATGGGAGCCCGAATATCAACTTAGTTCAATATAGGGAATTTTTTTTAAAAATCCTCTTTAGACCCTGTAGTCAGAATGTTTTCATATTTGGTGTACAACATCTCTAGGAGGGTCCGTGCAATATGAGGAAATTTCTTTTAAAAATCTTCTTCAGATCCATCAATCAGAATCCTTTCAAATGTGGTATACAACATCTCTAGGTGGGTCAGATTCAAGATTATTTAAATCGAGTCCTTGGATTAATATTTTGGCTCCCTATTTGAGCCCAAAATATAACTTAATGCAATGTGAGGACATTTCTTTAAAAACCTCCTTGTTCAGATCCACCAGTCGAGAATTCTTTCATATTTGGTATATACATTTGTAACATCTCAAGAGGGATCAGATTCAAGTTTTGAGTCCCTGGCTTATTATTTGGGCTCTCTACGGGCAGGGTTGGGGGGGGGGGGGGGGGGGGGGGGGGGGGGGGGGCAGGGGGAGCATGTTAGGTTCAGGTTTGTTCAGATCCATTTTCATAAAATTTGCCTTTGCATGGCTTCATTCCTTTGTAGTGTTGATGAACCATGTCTAACTGAATGTGACCCCAAACACTTCTTTAAACACTTTGGCCTGTGAGCGATTAAGGCCCCTTGTGGTCTCTTGGTAAATTCAGTCCCCCCCCCCCCCCCCCCCCTTCTCTCTGATAAATATTTGGGCTCAATATGGGGGCATGAATTTTTATTTTGTGCAATTCAAGTCTAATTCTTTAAAAAATCTTCTTCTCCAGAACCAGCATGCAGAGTCTTTTGATATTTGGTATACGACATTCTAGTATGGGCTTGATTCAAGTTTCTACAAATTGAGTCCCTTTGTTCATATTAAGGCTCATTATGGGAATTTGAATTTCAACTTGGTGCAATTTACAATTTTTCAAACGACTTCTCCTCTGAAACCACTGGTCCGATTTTCACGAAACTTCATGTGGATGTTCATTACTATATGGTAATTTATGTTTGTTCAAATGAAATGGCCACGTCCCTTGGGGGCTCTGTATGGGGCATAACTATGATAGCACCGTATGAATTATAGAAAAATTATTTTAAAATCTTCTTCTCCAGAACCAATGGGCAGAATCTTTTGATTCTTGGTATGCAGCATCTTGGTATGGGTCTGATTCAAGTTTGTTCAAATCAAGTCCCTCAACCAATATTGCAATATTGGGGCTCACTGTGGGTGGGGGGGGGGATGAATTTTTACTTAGTGCAATTTAAGAAAAATTCTCTAAAAATCTTGTTTTTCAGAACCAATGGGCAGAATCTTTTGATATTTGGTATGCAGCATCTTGGTATGGGTCTGATTCAAGTTTGTTGAAATCGAGTCCCTTGATCAATATTGGAGCTCCCAGTAGGGGCATGAATTTTTCCTTAGTGCAATTTAAGGAAAAATCTTCTTCTTCTAGAACCATCATGCAGAATCTTTTGATATTTGGTATACAGCATCTTGGTATGGGTCTGATTCAAGTTTGTTCAAATGGAGTCCCTTGATCAATTTTGGGGCTCACTATGGGGACCTGAAATTTTTACTTAGTGCAATTTAAGAAAAATTTTTTTAAAATCCTCTTCTCCAGAAGCAATGGGCAGAATCTTTTGATATTTGGTATACAGCATCTTGGTATGGGTCTGATTCAAGTTTGTTCAAATTGAATCCCCTGTTCAATATTGGGGATCACTATGGGGCCAATAATGGGGGTGTGAATTTTTACTTAGTGCAGTTTAAGAAAAAATCTTTAACAATCTTCTTCACCAGAACCAGTGGGCAGCATCTTCAGATATTTGGTATGCAGCATCTTGGTATGGGTTGGATTCACGTTTGTTCAAATTGAGTCTTTTGATCAATATTGGGGCTCACTATGGGGGCGTGAAGTTTTAATTAGTACAGTTCAAGAAAAATTCTTTAAAAATCTTCTCCAGAACCAGTGGGCAGAATCTTTTGATGTTTGGTATGCTAGTGTGGGTCTGATTCAAGTTTTTAAATTGAGTCTCCCCACCCCACCCCCTCCCCACCCCCTGATCAATATTTGGGTTCAATATGGGGGCATAAATTTTTATTTTGTGCAATTCAAGTCTAATTCTTTAAAAATCTTCTTTTCCAGAACCAGCATGCAGAGTCTTTTGATATTTGGTATACAGCATTCTAGTATGGGCTTGATTCAAGTTTGTACAAATTGAGTCCCTTTGTTCATATTGAGGCTCATTATAGGAATTTGAATTTCAACTTGGTGCAATTTACAATTTTTCAAACGACTTCTCCTCTGAAACCACTGGTCCGATTTTCATGAAACTTCATGTGGATGTTCATTACTATATGGTAATTCATGTTTGTTCAAATGAAATGGCCACATCTCTTGGGGGCTCTGTACGGTGCATAACTATGATAGCACCGTATGAATTATAGAAAAATTATTTTAAATTCTTCTCCAGAACAGTGGGCAGAATCTTTTGATACTTGGTATGCAGCATCTTGGTATGGGTCTGATTCAAGTTTGTTCAAATTGAGTCCCTCAACCAATATTGGGGCTCACTGTGGGGGGCGTGAATTTTTACTTAGTGCAATTTAAGGAAAATTCTTTAAAAATCTTCTTCAGAACCATCATGCAGAATCTTTTGATATTTGATCAGCAGCATTGTCCCATTCAGTCCTGTTGATGTTTTAGCTCCACAGAGAGTATAGATTCACTCTGTAGAACCTTAAGAACAGCTTTTGATAAAATTTGTGTCTTAACAGTATGGAACATTTGGTGAGCAGGCCCCCCCCCCCCCCCCTGGGGCCTCTTGTTTCCTTTGTGGCGTACTTTGGTTCAGGATCTCTTTCTTCCTGGGTTGGGCCTTTGGTCTGCTATTTTCATTCCTTCCTGCTCTTGTGTGGGTTTTGTCTTCTCTTACATTGGGTGGGGGCGCGGTGGCTCAGTTGGTAGAGGTGCAGGCTGCAAGCCGAGAGGTCCTCGGTTCGAATCCCACCTGCGGCAACCGCGTTGTGTCCTTGGGCAAGACACTTCACCCCGATTGCCTACATGGGGGAACGATGACGTTGTGTACTGAGGCGTACTGCACGTCGATGGTGCGCATGTCTTCAACCAATCTAACCCTGCCTGTGCTGCGGTGCAGAGTTCAGAGTTATGATGTTGGAGAGCTGACAGCTGCTCGTCGTTGCTCGGTGGTTCTCTCCGGGTACTCCGGCTTCCTCCACCCGTAAAACTGTCACGGTCACGATTAGCCATTGTGCATAAGTATGTGACCTTAAACACCAATAAATAATAATAATAATAAATAACATTGGGTGGAATGCCCCTCTTCACACTTTTGGTTGCGAGAGGCATTTTTGACCCCTTTTATGCCACCCAACTTCATTTTACATCATGTTAAGTTTTTATAAAGATATATGTTACATGTAACGTTTCAGCATTTATGTATTTTGGCTGCACTGTGGCTTTTGAGCAAAATAAAATCTACATCAGAGTGTAGTCCTTAAACTCCTAATAGTGTTTAGAAGTTATTTGTTTACTGGTTTCACGTTATGTGGGTTTAATTGTTTATGCCATTTTAGCACAAAAAAACAAACAGAAAAAAAACCCACCACACCCCACCCACCCCCAGGTTAACAGTATGACTTTGTCACAGTTGGAGTTTGAACATGGGGTCACTGCCTACCCTGGAGACTGGAAAATAGAGCTTTAGAATTGCAGGTCCTGCAAAAACTGCCCTCCTTTAGCAACAAGAAATAATCTGACCTGGACAACACATAACGTGGAGTTATAAATTTTTCCAGGATTTCATTCCCTAGTAGTTTTAACTAGCCATTGATGCCGAATGCTATCTAAAATCTTTCTTTGAACAACTTTCTCAGGTGAGTGTTGAAGGCCTCTTTGGGACTATTGTTTATTAGCTCACCGAAGGGAACTTAACTTACCACTTGCCACTTGCCATCTGTCATTGTCATCGTCCATCATTAAGTTTACATTATCGACTTCTCCTCTACCAAATTGAACCAAATTTTGTATGTATATTTCTTATCATATGCAGGCCTCGAAATAAGAGGCAAACGCTCGTACCGTTCATCTATCGGTTACGCAGATTTGTTTTCAGGCGAACGCTCGATCAGTTAACCAAAAATCGCGTCAGTGGCCGATGAAATTGGTTGTTACAGGATGAGAAAAGTTTTCAATGTTTTTCCTCCCACTCATTTAAAAGAAGCACTGCAGTGAACAAAACGAGAACAAAATGCTCATGGGGTTATCATACAGCATGTTTCAATCATTACTGTACTTGTGGGGTTATAAATCTATAGTATTAGCGGTACTGAAGATCTGCAGTACTAACTCGCGGTACTCTCTGGCTCTCAAAACAATTGATTTGTTTCCATTCTTGGAAAGACGATTGTCTTTTACAGCTAAAGGGAGCTAACTACTTTGTTAATACATTTACCGCATGTGAGGTAAGCTTAAAATAAGTCTTCGATACAAAAAAAAGGAGACATATTGAAAATCAAATGAGCTGTTAATTATTGGCATTCCGCCCCTTTTTACCCTATCAATCCATGAGAAAAACTTTCAAACATATTATGGAAACGTCGTTTATTCACCAAGGCAGATTTCTTATTTACGTGCTTATTCCATTTGAATAAACAGCCAGCCAGCATGGTTGTGAACATGGGTTTTTCCAATTGATTTCGGACATTGTGGCACAAAAAAAGTTTAGTTTGGAACTTTGGATTACATTCTCCAGATGAAATGCAGGGGAAGGTAGAGACGATTTACAATTGTTTCTTTTCCAATGTTAATCAGAGACTACCAATGCAACTTCCATGCCCTGAAGTTCTATGTATTCATAATGCAGATGTCCATCGATGGTACTTGACCCCATCCCCACACAATTGCCCAATTCCCACTCCCAGTTCGAGACAAATGTGTTTTGGTTTCTGAAATAATAAGCCCACAGCAAAATAAACAATTAAAATTCTATAATTTTTATAAGACACAAAAATCATATAAAGCAAAGAACAAATGTTAATGCATGCATACATGAATGTGCGTGTGTGGGGGGGAGGGGGCATGTGTATGTACCTGTTTTGTACTGCGCCTGCCTTGGGTCCCTTGTGTCTGAACGCCAAACTAATTTGGAAGGAACTGTAGTTGGGTATGTCAGAAGCTTTGTCAGTATTAATACTTTTAATGCAATGGTTAACCAATAGGTATATGAAAAAAATCTAGGTAACCAATCAACAGGTTAACCTTTGTCAAATGAGGCAACCTGCTGGAAGGTTTATCATGTTATTTCGAGGCCTTCATATGTCTGTTCAGGTTTGTTCAAACATGATTGCCATGTCCACTGGGGCTCCACAAGTGGCATAACTCTGTTAATATCCCCACATTTTTTAAAAAAAAAAGAAAAAAATCATCTCCAGAACCATCTCCAGAACCACCAATAAGAATCTTGATATTTGGTATACATCCTTAAGTGTGGTCAGATCCTAATTTGTTCAAATCAAGTTGCAGGGTTTTTACTTAGGGTTCCCATGGAGGCCCAAATTTTAACTTAGTGCAATATGAGAAAATTTCTTTTAAACTCTTTTCAGTTTGACCAGTCAGAATCTTTCTATATTTGGTTTTCAGAATCTTTAGGAAAGTCATATTCAAGTTTGTTCATTTCAAGGTTCGTATTTGGGCTCCCTATGGAAACTTGAATTTTAGCTTAGTGTAATATGAGGACAGTTATTTAAAACTCATCATTTTCAGATCAACCATTGACAAATTTTTTGATATATGGTATTCAACTTTCTTGGGGGTATCAGATTCAAGGTTGTTCAGATGAAGCTCCTGTATTCATATTTGATCTCCCTGTGGGAGCCTGAATTTTAACTCTGTACAATATGAGGGGAATTCTTTAACACTTTTTGCAACGAATGGGCAGCATCTGCCCAAGTGATATACAAATTCAGCAGTTGAAAAAAGTTATTTTATTGAGCTAGTTCCACTGAGGGGGCCAGTTGATAAGGTTTTATTGAAATGTTTTGAAAAATTTGAAAAAAATTATATTTAAATTAATGAATTTTGATATTCTCTGCATTGGATAAAGGGTAAAAAATCTTCTTTGGAGCTACCTGTCAGAATCTTTAGATATTTGGTATTCAACATCATTGTGAGGATCAGATTCAAGTTTGTTCAAATCAAGTCTCTGGGTTCATATTGGGGCCTAATTTTTTAATTAGTACAATATGAGGAGAATTTCTTAGGAATCTTCTTCAAATCCACCAGTCAGAATCTCCAAATAAAATTCAAATGTCCATATTTCAAAAACGGCTCTGACCAGAATATTGTTTTGTGGTATGCATCTTCCTTAGGACCAAAAAATTATCGTTTTTTGTCATGAGTTTCATATGGGGATGCCCATTTTTAGCTCACCTGGCCTCAAAGGCCATGGGAGCTTTTCACATCACTTGGCGTCGTCATCCATCGTCTGGCGTCCATAAACATCACATTTTCATCTTCTCTGTAATTGCTGAGCCCGTGTGTACCAAACTTGGCAGGAATGGCCTATGGGAGGTCCTCTACAAATGATCCTCATTCGGATGAAAAACATGGCTTCCAGAGGCATTCGTTTATTTTGGTTGGTGGATATTCAAAAATCTTCTCTGAAACCGCCAGGCCAAATGTTTTGAAACTTCACGTAAATGATGACTGGGACCCACTCTACCAACGATCCTCATTTAATGTTGATCGGGTTACAAAGATGGCCACAATTGCGGCTTACAGTTACTATAGAAACCCTATGAGAAATCACATTTTCATCTTCTTCTCTGAAACTACTGAGCTGACATGAACCAAACCTGGCAGGGATAGTCTATGGGAGGTCCTCTACAAACGATCCTCATTTTTGTTCCCTTGGGTTTGAAAACATGGCCGTCAGAGACATTCTTTGATTCTGATTGGTCGATTTTGAAAAATCTCCTCTGAAACTACAGGTCCAAATGTTTTGAAACTTCGCATGGTTGATGACTGGGATACCCTCTACCAATGATCCTCATTTAATGCTGATTGTGTTGCAAACATGGCCACAATTGCGGCTTATAGTTACTATAGAAACCCTATGGGAAATCACATTTTCATCTTCTTCTCTGGAACTACTGAGCCGACGTGAACCAAACTTCGCAGGAATGGTCTATAGGAGGCCTTCTACAAACGATCCTCTTTTTGTTCCCGTTGGTTGGAAAATATGGCCACCAGAGACATTCTCTGATTCTGGTCGATCTGAAACTACAAAGTCAAATGTTTTGAAACTTCACATGATTGAGGACTGGGACACCTTCTACCAATGATCCTCATGTAATGTTGCAAACCTGGCCACAATTGCAGCTCATAGTTATCATGGAAAACCTATGGGAAATCACATTTTTAGCTCAACTTTGACGTAAGTTAAATTTGAGGTTATGCCATGGCCCGTCGTCCACTGTCTCTCTGTCTATCTGTCCGTCCACAATTCATTACAGCTCGGGCGAGAGGCTGTATTTATGAACCGATCTTTACGAAACTTCTTGAGTACCTTTGTTATCACCATGGGATGAGAACGAGTGTTTTGGGGTGCAGTCCAAAATTCAAGATGGCCACCAGCAGCCATTTTGTACTTTAGTTATTGCAATCAGTTTTTTGTATAGAACTTCTGTATGAAAGTTCTGATTCGAATAAATTTTTGTCTGAATGTTTAGTAACATGGAATACATCACATATAATACAGGGTTTTTTCTCGTGCAGAAATTCTGGAAATTACATGAACTTTGATTTTTTCAGTGCTACTTACACACAGTAAGTACACGTGTCAATATGGCTCGGGCTAGGGACTGTATTTATGAACCGATCTTCACGAAACTTCTTGGGTACCTTTGTTGTCACCGTGGGATGAGAACGAGTGTTTCTGAGCGTGGTCCACAATTCAAGATGGCTGCCAATGGCCATTTTGTACCGAAATTAGATCCTATCAGTTTTTAGCTCAACTTGACAAAGTCAAGCTGAGCTATTGCCATCACTTCTCGTCCGTCGGCGTACGTACGTACGTTAGTACCTATGTCCACAATTTCCTTTGGCACACCTCACAGGTCGGATTTATGATCAGATTACTTTGAAACTTGGTATGCTTGTTTGGGGTGACCTCTAGATGGGAGCTATCGATTTTCTTCAATTTCTGTCAAAAAATGTTGCCGCGGCCAACGTTCTTAGAACTTAGTTTAGTCAGAAGACTCAATATTTCCCTTTGGCACACCCTACAGCGTACATTTATGATCGGATTGCTTTGAAACCTGGCATGCTTGTTTGGGGTGACCTCTAGATGGGAGCTATTGATTTTCTTCAATTTCCGTCAAAAAATGTTGCCGCGACCAACGTTCTTAGAACTTAGTTTAGTCAAACCACAATATTTCCCTTTGGCACACCCTACAGGACACATTTATGATTTGATTGCTTTGAAACCTGGTATGCTTATTTAGGGTGACCTCTAGATGGGAGCTATTGATTTTCTTCAATTTCCGACAAAAAATGTTGCCACGGCCAGCGTACATAGAACTTAGTTTAGTCAGACCTCAATATTTCCCTTTGGCACACCCTACAGGGCCCATTTATGATCAGATTGCTTTGAAACCTGGTATGCTTGTTTGGGGAGACCTCTAGATGGGAGCTATCGATTTTCTTCAATTTCTGTCAAAAAATGTTGCCGCGGCCAACGTTCTTAGAACTTAGTTTAGTCAGAAGATTCAATATTTCTCTTTGGCACACCCTACAGGGTACATTTATGATCGGATTGCTTTGAAACCTGGCATGCTTGTTTGGGGTGACCTCTAGATGGGAGCTATCGATTTTCTTTAATTTCCGTCGAAAAATGTTGCCACGGCCAATGTTTTTACAACTCAGTTTAGTCAGACCACAATATTTCCCTTTGGCACACCCTACAGGGCACATTTATGATTTGATTGCTTTGAAACCTGGTATGCTTGTTTGGGGAGACCTCTAGATAGGAGCTATCGATTTTCTTCAATTTCTGTCAAAAATTGTTGCCGCGGCCGACCTTCTTAGAACTTAGTTTAGTCAGAAGACTCAGTATTTCCCTTTGGCACACCCTGCAGGGTACATTTATGATCGGATTGCTTTGAAACCTGACATGCTTGTTTGGGGTGACCTCTAGATGGGAGCTATCGATTTTCTTCAATTTCCATCAAAAAATGTTGCCGCAGCCAACATTCTTAGAACTTAGTTTAGTCAGACCACAATATTTCCCTTTGGCTCACCCTACAGGGCACATTTATGATTAGATTGCTTTGAAACCTGGTATGCTTATTTACAGTGACCACTAGATGGGAGCTATCTATTTTCTTCCATTTCTGTCAAAAAATGTTGCCACGGCCAACGTTCTTAGAATTTAGTCTAGTCAGACCACAATATTTCTCTTTTGTACACCCTACAGGGCACATTTATGATCGGATTGCTTTGAAACCTGGCATGCTTGTTTGGGGAGGCCTCTAGATGGGAGCTATCGATTTTCTTCGGTTTCTGTCAAAAAATGTTGCCACTGGCAAAAAAAATGACATTGGTACCAATGATCTTCAATTTTGCCATTTCATTTATAACTTGCCAAGTTCAAGTTTGTCAAGTTGAGCTACAGTGTCATTGACACTTTCATTTGTACACATCTTCTATATGGCTCAGGCTAGAGGCCGTATTTATGAACTGATCTTTACAAAACTTCTTGGGTACCTTTGTTATCACCGTGGGACGAGAAGGAGTGTTTTTGGGTGCGGTCCGAAATTCAAGATGGCCACCAGCAGCCATTTTGTACCAAAATTAGTGCAATCAATTTTTTGTACAGAACTTCTGTATGAAAGTTCTGATTTGAATAAATTTTTGTATGAATGTTTAGAAACATGGAATACATCACATATAGTACGGGTTTTTTTCTCATGGTGAAATTATGCAAATTAAATGAACTTTGATTTATTCAGTGCTGCTTATACACTGTAAGTGCACATGTCAATACGGCTCGGGCTAGAGGCTGTATTTATGAACCGATCTTCACAAAACTTCTTGGGTACCTTTGTTATCACCTTGGGACGAGAACGAGTGTTTCTGTGTGCGGTCCAAAATTCAAGATGGCTGCCAGTGGCCATTTTGTACCGAAATTAGGTCCAATCAGTTTTTGTCACAACTTCTATACAGCTCGTATTTATGAACTGATCTTCACGAAACTTCTTGGGTCCCTTTGTTTTCACCTTGCGACAGGAACGAGTGTGTTTTGGGGTGCCTTTGTTATCACTGTGCTATGAGAACAAATATTTTGGGGTTCAGGCAGACCCACTCTGGGACTCCAAGATTTCTTTTCTAGTTTAGCATCTGACTGTCACCCACCTTTACAATACTTTACCTATGCATTTGTTCCAGGCTACGGTTAGTATTTATGTACAGACTGTTACAATACTTTATATGTACCTTTGTTATCAGGTCATTACCTAGATGTTTGTCATTGCAGTGTCACATACTATACATGTACATGTCTTAACTGGTACACTGCGGGAAGCCACGATCGTGGCTCTCCTGTAAACTGCGGGAAGCCACGATCGTGGCTTTGGGCATTGTCAGTATTTCAAAGTCGGAACATGGGTGAAAGAATTTATTTTCTTAATAAACACAGCATTGGGCATAGAGAATGTAATCTATATATAAACTATGAACCGGTTTGATGCAGTTTTTTGATTGATGGAGGCTAATTTGAATCACTTATTTGGACTTTGGTTGACAACTTGCGAAACTGAATTCCAGAAAAGGGGAAATCCCCTGGTTTCGATTCATCCGCATGTGTTGACAAAAATTCAAGGGCATTTTTAGCGTGTGTCGAATGCATTAAAAAAATGTTGGCTTACTTCAGAAATAACCTCATTGCAGCCGTGATATATAATAGTCCCTGTCACTTGAAAAAGTGTCTTCCAAAAATGTTTTTTATTTGAAATTTCAACGGAAATAGACGTTTGTTTTTTCAACACCACGTGATTCACTTTCGAGTCGTCGTTTCTAAATTTAGTCACAAACAATTGAAAATTCAATATGTTTTGTTTGTCAAAAATGATTTAAACAATAATAATCTTGAATCATATCTATTTCTAAATAAAATAAAATGTATCCATAGAAAAAAGATATGTTTTTCTTCATTTATTTAATCACTGCCGGAGAATGACGAATGTGGAATTCCTGTGTGGATTTCCAGGTTAATTTATGCAGAAAGGAAGTTGGTTTGTTGAAAACAGGTCAGAGTTGGTAGCGGTGTGGGATATTATTTCATCGCTTGTTTTTTCACTTTTTTTGCGATGACATTCAACAACGTGGCCGGTACAACGTTTTGGGATTAGGTATAAATACAGTACTTTATTTTCCAGGTGGAAAATTTCTTATTTTGAACGTAAATAAATCTTTCTTTTCCCCAAGGCAGCATGGTCGAGTTGACTGCGGTACGGCATGGCCCAGAATTATTTATAAATGTCAGTACCCACACATGTATTATTGTTGTTGCGATTTATAATTATAATAAAAACAACTAAACAACCCTTTTATTGGGTGGGTACTGCAGGTATGTATACTGTTGTGAGATTCCGAGTGTTTTATCTTATTAAATATTTCTAAAAATACGATTCCACAATGTGAACGCGCATGAACTTTCTGACCTTTGCACTCACCTGTCAAAATGGCAAATGTAAACACGGTTGAAAATTTTGATTCAGACGATTCAATTTTCTGTTCGGATGATGAATGTGACGAAATATTTGATGGCTTTTTCACTCAGTCACACGCAGCAGATAAATATTCATCTGACAGTGATGATGAATATTTGTTCACCAGTGATGAAACAAACTTTGTGAATGATAATTGGAAGAAGGTGCAAAGCCTGGCAGACGACACCAGTGACACTCCGTTTTCCTTTCTTCCAACTACAGTTGGAAGCAAAAATATTCCTACAAACTGTGCTAATCCAGTTGATTTCATCCTATTACTTTTTGGTATAAACTTTATTAATGACATTGTCCGAGCTACAAATAACTACGGGGATGCCAAAAGTTCTGAAAAGTCAACGGGCAAGCCCTACTCTCGATTTCACAAGTGGTATCACACAACGATTGAGGAGATGAAAGCTTTTTTTGGTGTGATTCTGAATATGGGGCTAATCCACAAATCTTGTATTAACGAATATTGGAATACAGACGAGACTCAGGCTACCCCCTATTTTGCAACTGTATTTTCCAGGGATCGATTTCTCATGTTACTTTCAATGTTTCATGTACCTGAGGTTAACCTTGATTTGCCAGGGCGTATGCATAAGGTTATTGGCTTCATACATCACTTCAATGACCAGTTTCAGAAATATTATTGTCCAAATCAGCAGCTAGCGATTGACGAATCTCTGATTGGCTTTCAAGGACGAGCCCCAAGTATCCAGTATATGCCTAATAAACATCACCATCGTTTCGGCATCAAACTTTGGAATATGTGCGAAAGTATAACAGGATACACTCTTTCATCCCAACCATTTCCTGGCAAATCAGTCGACGACGATTCGGACTCTCGTGGAATGACGTTTAATGTTTGCACGAAACTGATAAACCCTTACCTTCGGAAGGGGTACCATTTATTTGTGGACAATTTTTTCACAAGTATTCCTCTTGCTGAATACCTTTACAGAGCAAAGACTTACTTGACTGGTACCGTTAGAAAAAGTAGAAAAGGTATCCCTGATTTAATAAAGGTTCGACAGCAAAAGGGTAATGTAACAGCGGCTCGTAAAGGACCCATACTGCTTGCTAATTATGAAGACCGAAAGGCCGTGTTCATACTATCAACAAAGGAAACAGTTTGTCCAGTCGAGTTCATCTCAAATAGGGGTCGAATGCATAAAGACGTACCACAAGTTATTGTTGAATACAATAAATATATGGGTGGTGTAGATCTCGCTGATATGCGGACATATATGTTCCTTGATGAACGTCGCACATTGAAATGGACCAAGAAAGTTTTTTTTTCATGTTTGGACGCCTTGCACTCAATGCATACATTTTATACAAGCATGCAGCACAAACCTCTAATGCTTATACAATATACCAAGCCATTTGTAACACACCTGGTGCTAGGGGAGCCGTCAGAATTCTTGACCGCAGACAGTTTGTTGTGCAGTGTGTCAAGGGACTTGTGGGGACATTCCGAGTTGAGAGAAGGGCACCAGGGCGAAAGATATCGGTTTTAGAAGACAGACTGACCAACACTAAGGACCATTTGAGGGCAGAGAAATTACCAATTGGTAAAAGGCGTAACTGTGCTTTATGCAGTAACACGAAGGGTGGGAAAAGGGTTCGAACATCCTTTGAATGCAAATCATGTGATGTAGGGTTGTGTCCAGGAGAATGCTGGGAGGCCTACCATACAAAGAAAGTTATATAATAATGTTGTCAAACTTCTTCCGTTCATTCGTTGCTTGCATTTTACTAGTTCATGTTTCCCCGTGGGAACCCCGGGAAGTAAGCAGCACTTGTTTACTGTGGTAAACCAGTTCCGCTTTACTAGTAAAATAGGACCCAGTCACCAATGCTTGGGGTGAAAGTCCTCTAAAATGGGCAACATGTAGATCAACGATTGACTAAACTTGACTTCATCTCCATGTTGTGTCACGATTAGCCATGGTGCATAAATATGTGACGTTAACCACCAACAAACAAACAAACAAACTAGTTCATGTTACATGGTTTAAATTAATTGCCATTCAAACTTCATTGCTGTTATGAAAGACTACATTTTGTTTTCCTTGAAGTATTGTGGGTGCCTGGATATTTGAAAGAAATAGTACATTTGTAAATGTAAGTAAAAGTGTAGTGGTGAGTTGTAATTTTACCTGTGCACTCCAGCACTCAAAATTCACCCTGGCAATCGGCAATGCTGCAGTAAAAGCTGTGGCATTCTGCCACGACATTCACTATAGCATTGTCGATTGCCATGGTGAATTTCCAGAGCTTTTACCCATTACATGTTCTACCTGTAATATACCTGTCTTTGACAAGTAATCATGTTAGGTTAGTTCGGGAGTGTTGCGTGTATATTACACTCATGTATAGGTAATATGATATGTGTTGGTGCAATTCATTGTGGATACTTGAAACATAATTTTTTTTTTCATCTAACTTTTCTAGTTTTTGATTCGTTAGCTATATTTTTACCTGTATCAGTCGGATGTAATACACCTAACAGTCAGTGGGGCATACCTCATAACCTCTAATGTGAAGAAATATTCTGGGTTGTATTATTGCTGGAAATTAACGTCAACTGTCCAAATTTGAACAAAATGGTTAAACATTTACCTTTTTACCTGTTGTTTTTTACCTATGTAACATGTAAAAAAAATGGAACCAAAGATGGAAAACAATACTGGGATCATGCAGAAAATATACTTACTTTTACAAAAATGTATAGTTGTTGATGGGGTGTAGAAAAAGAAATAACAAAAAATGCAGTAAATATACGTGTAGTGTATTTTATTCAAAACATTTCTGAAAAATACTGTTTCAGTAGCACACCTGTACCATTATATAAAATATAAGTTGGTTCATTCACACATTTTACCTGCAATTTACCTGTCATGTGACATGTAATCATGCTAGTGTTATTCTACATGTATATAGATGGTGTAAGGATGGTTCCTTGGGGTACTCACAAAAATATTTTTTGTAAATTTCATTTTTTTTAATTTTTTCAATTTTTACCTGTTGGTTAATTACCTGGAACACCTGTAACACACCTGTAACATGACCAACTTCAAACAAAAAAATATGGCTTGTCTGTGGTCTGTGGTAATGAGATTTCAACTTTTTGTATTGGACATGTATCCTGGTTGGACTTTTCCAAAATGGTTACAGTAATTGGCATTTTTGTTTAATTTACCTGTTTTCTCGTTAAGTACAGGTAATACCTGTTGTGACTAACTTTTGGAACAATGTACAGCATATATTGTTAGCTGTCATTGTACTATCTGTTCATGGATATTTCTTGGAAGAGGCCTGTAAAAAATTACAAAACCAATTTTCTTTAAAAAAATAACTTTATTAGGGTTCTTACCTGTTTGCTCGTTAATGGTAATTTACCTGTTATACACCTATTATGCACCACAGTCAACCAATAGTGTTACCTTTCAGGAAAGGGTATGTTTTGGGGGTGGAAAGAAAACAACTAAGTCACAAACCTTCTTTTTCACTTATTTTTTTAATTTTTGCCCTATTTTTTTGCTAGTTAGTTACCTTTTTACCTGTATCACCTGTAAAAAACTGAACCAAAGTTTGAAAAAATATTGGGATCAGGTAGAAAATATACCCACCTTCAAAAAAATGTATAGTTGTTGATAGGTTATTTGAAAAGAAATAAGAAAAACCACAAAGCATAAATAGTGTATTTTATTCAAAACATTTCTGAAAAAAATACTAATGTTTCAACAGCACAGTGAAAGAATTATAGCAGCGAACCAGTTAACAAGTTGAGCTACAGTGTCATTGACACTTTCATTTTTGTTCCAATCAACGTGCCCAGCCCCATAGGGAGGGACTAGGGGAAAATGCTCCCAAATTCTTAAAAAATCTTCTCATGATCCAGTGGGTACTTAATATTTGGTTTGGAGCTTCCTTTTGAGGCGTAGAATCAAGTTTGTTCAAACGAAGTTCGTAGATCAATATTTGCCTTTGTAATGGGAGGGGCCAGATTTTTGGCCCTGCCCAAAATTTTTATTTTCTCAATCGATGGTCTGATTTGAACCAGATTTGATATGTGGTATTATTGAGTCATAAGTACTGGATTGATGCACACAAAAAAATTTCTGTGTCCCCGTGGGAACCCCAGGAGCAAAAAATAGAAATATTTTCAAACACCCATATTTCCCAAACCACATGGAACACAGAACTGTTATTTAATATGAAGCATCCTTAGGACCAGTAGAATTGAATGGTAAAAAAAATTGCCATCAGTTTTGTCGGGGTGTTTATAGGGGGCAACGACAGGGTTCGCACAGGGCCTTGAAAGTACTTAAATTTTGCATCCCAATTTTCAAGGCCTTGAAACCCTTGAAAAACACATGTTTTTGCCCCAGGTGATTGAAAAGTGCTTGAATTTTGACCAGTTGTCAGCATCCTAAGTTATTTTCCACAGCACAAACAATGTTTCTGGTGTAATGTAAAAAAAGTAATTTTATAATGTAAAAACTAAATAAAACGTAATTTGGATAAAGCATTGGGGTACCAAAGTGAATGGGTACGAAACGCTTACTGAAAATATGTATGGATCACTCCGACTTGTTTTCAAAACAAGCGATGTGATTGGATTGTACAAAGGAAGTTAGCAGGAAATGGCCAATCAGATGTATCATTTTAAAAAAGTCAAGGTTGTTGCAGTTGGGCGCGTCTATTGTACTATTGTAAAGTTTTTGTGTGGAAATTATGTCAAGTTCATAACGATGCTGGGAAAATGTAAGTTCAATTCTTCGTGGATAGAAATGACTCAGTATTCAAGTTGGTTATTGGCCAACAAAATGGATGTTTACAATGCAAGGTGCAAAGTATGTGTGAAAAGTTTCAGTGTTGCGTCAATGGGTGAATCGTCATTGAAATCTCATATGAATTCTAAAAAACATTGTGATTGTTGTTCGACAATATCCCATACCAAAGCCTCCAAAATTTTCAGAGGTGTCTGCTGGAGACATTATGGCATATGCATACTATATTATATACTGTTCAAAAAAAGAAATGCAAAACAGGTTTTCTGTGATAAGGGACGTTCCCACGTTATGAGATAATGAGGCAGAGAACGAAATTAATTCATAACCAAAGTTTTAATGGATGAATGAAGCACAAATTGAGACGTTTCAGATGCAAACGTCACAAGTCGACATCATCCAAACTCCATATCTAGTGTGGCCACCCACTGAGTCCAAAACTGCTTGTCACCTTCTGATCAATGAAGCAACCAGATTCCGGATGGTATGGTGGCCCACTTCCTACAACGCTTGCACCAACCGCGGTAACGTCTGAGGATGTGTTTGACGTCGCACATGTCAATCCTGCTGATCCCACAGATGTTTGATCAGGTTCAAATCTGGCAATCTGGAGGGCCAGGGCAGATTATTATCGATGTTGTTATCCTGTAGATAAGCTGTCGTGAGCCTTGCTGTGTGCGGTCGGGCGTTGTCATGCTGGAAAATGGTGTTGGCATTCTGCATAATGGGGGGGCACGTGTGGATGCAAATTTTCATCTCTGTACCCCTACTCTGTCAAGTTACCCTTAACATGGACGAGGTCCTTTCCACCAGTGTGTGAGATGGCTGCCCACATCATAATGCTACCACCACCAAATCTGTCCACCACCCGAACACAGCTATGTGCAAAACGTTCTCCACAAAGTACGTACACACAGCATCGTCCATCAACTTGGTGAAGAAGGAAACGTGACTCGTCACTGAACCATACCATTCTCCATCTCTGATGAAGCCATGCCCTGTGAATCTGACACCATTGAAGTCGCTGTCGACGATTCTGCTCCCTCAAAATTACTCCATGAACTGGCCGTCTGGAACTCAGACCTGCCTTGCGTAGACAGTTGCGAATCGTCTGATCTGAAATTCTCTGCCGACCTGATAACGTTGACGCTGTAGAGGGCGCTATGGTTGTTCTCTCCTGAACGGTATGATCTGAAATCCTCATGTATGCCACATACAACTCTGCACGGACAGTGAATTTTGAGTTGGTAAGTCGTGATGCTGCCCGTGCATCGTCATCACTTATAGATGACAAGGTGAAAAGCTCTCTCTGAGTCGCTCCGGTTACCGGAAATATACTATTTGACGACAAGCTTACATTGATATAGGAGCAGGCTACAAGAAACTTCCAGTGCTCTGCTACTGAAGTCGCTGTCTCATCAACACACTTCAGCAGACCTGGGTAAGCGAGGCTGTTCTGCTTCTAAGAAAGCATCATGAGAATGTCTCGCGAGGGTACAATAACCCTCTCATATTTACTCTGGAAGTCGTCATTATAGCGACTCGAAAAAGGGGCATAGGTATGATCAAGGCTATGGATCAGACCCCCCTATACCAATGATTAACGGAAGGTTATCATCTTCACGAGAAACTGAACGTTAATCACAGAAGTTCCTTTCGAGGAGAGTTGCTTCTCGTGGAGGTAAAGGCTCTCTTATTGAAGGGAGCAATTGATGTCGACGATACAAGCTTCTTCGCGGGGAGGACGTAGTTTCTCCTCCCGTAAGCATCGTAAGTCGTACAGGTGATGGACATGACCTTTATTGCTTGCCAGTTGACGGAAGAAGATCAACTTTACGAGAAACTAGATTTTAATCACAGAAGTTTCTTTCAAAGAGAGTGGCTCCTAGTGGAGGTAAAGGCTCTCTTATTGAAGGGAACAATTGAGGTCGTCAAGAATAGATTTCGGTTGCTTGCCACTTGGTGGTAGGTTATCAACCTCGCATAAGTGGATAAACTGCGGAAGATCAGTGGATGAGAATATACTCTCGGCAGGCCTGTGGCTATCAGCCCGAGCAAGCTCCACTAAGAAGAATACTTGTTAGACTAATCTCCGAAGAGAGGCTTTCCTTCTGGAGGTATAAGCTTTCCTATTGAAGAAAAGCATTAGACGTTGTCGAAATTATACTCCAGTTTTTAGCTTAACTTGACATAGTCAAGATAAGCTATTGCCATCACTCGTGCGGAAGTCTGTGAGTCTGTGACGTCTGTTCACATTTTCCTTTAGCATGGGCTACACCCCGCAGTTCTTGTCTGATCGTCACAAAATTTCATATGCAGGTTTGGGATCATGTCTAGATGAGAACGTCCCCTTTTGGTCGCGATCGGGCAACCGGTATGGCTGCCCGAGCCCAAAACCCCAAAACCATTAGCACAGTCTACAGGTCGTATTTATGAAGGGATTTCATTGTAAATTGGTAGGATGCCTCTGTATAATGCCTAGATGAGAACGTCCCCTTTTGGGCATGATCTATCAACCATGATGGCTGCCCAAGCCTGAAACCCAAAAACTTTTATCACAGTCTGCAGGTCATGTTTAATGTGGAGGGATTTCATTGTAACTTGGTAGGATGACTCCTTGTGATGTCTAGATGAGAATTTCCCCATTTGGGCATGATCTGCCAACCGTGATGACTGCCCGAGCCCAAAACCCGAAAACCTTTAGCACAGTCTACAGGTCATATTTATTGAGGAATTTCATTGTAACGTGGTGGGTTGACTTCATACAATATCTAGATGAGAAAGTCCCCTTTTGGACGTGATTGGGCAACTGTGACGGCTTCAGGGGCCCGAAGCTCGAAAACCTTTAGCACAGTCTAGAGGTCATATTTATGAAGGGATTTCATTGTAATATGGTAGGATGACTGCAAATAATGTCTAGAGGAGAACGTCCCATTTTGATCGCGATCATGCAGCCTTGATGGGTGCCCGAGCCCAAAAACCTTTAGCATAGGCAAAAGGTCATATTTATGGAAGGATTTCATTGTAACCTGTTAGGTTGACTCCATATTAGGTTGACTCCATATAATGCCTAGATGATGACATCCCCTTTTGGTTGTGATTGGTCAGTTGTGATGGCTACAAGTGCCCGAAGCCCGAAAACCTTGAGCACAGTCTACAGGTCATATTTATGAAGGGATTTCATTGTAACTTCTTAGGATCACTCCAGATGATGCCCAGATGAGATAGTGCCCTATGGTTGCGATCATTCAGCCCTGATGGCTGCCCGAAGCCCGAAAACCATTAGCACAGTCTACAGGTCATATTTATGAAGGGATTTCATTGTAACTTGGTAGGTTAACTTCATATAATGTCTAGATGAGAACGTCCCCTTTTGGACATGATTGGGCAACTGTGATGGCTAAAGGCGCCCTAAGCCCGAAAACCTTTAGCACAGTCTACAGGTCATATTTATGAGGGGATTTCATTGTAACTTGGTAGGATGACTCCAAATAATGTCTAGATGAGAACGTCCCATTTTGATCGCGATCATTCAGCCTTGATGGGTGCCAGAGCCCAAAAACCTTTAGCATAGGTAAAAGGTCATATTTATGGAAGGATTTCATTGTATCCTATTAAGTTGACTCTATATAATGCCTAGATGATGACATCCCCTTTTTGTCGTGATTGGTCAGCTGTGATGGCTACAAGTGCCCGAAGCCCGAAAACCTTGAGCACAGTCTACAGGTCATATTTATGAAGGGATTTCATTGTAACTTCTTAGGATCACTCCAGATGATGCCCAGATGAGATTGTCCCCTTTGGTTGCGATCATTCAACCATGATGGCTGCCCGAGCTCGAAGCCCGAAAACCTTTAGCACAGTCTACAGGTCATATTTATGAAGGGATTTCATTGTAACTTGGTAGGTTAACTTCATGTAATGTCTAGTTGAGAACGTCTCCTTTTGGACATGATTGGGCAACTGTGATGGCTAAAGGTGCCCAAAGCCTGAAAACCTTTAGCACAGTCTACAGGTCATATTTATAAAGGGATTTCATTGTAACTTGGTAGGATGACTCCAAATAATGTCTTGATGAGAACATCCCATTTTGATCGCGATCATTCAGCCTTGATGGGTGCCCGAGCCCAAAAACCTTTAGCATGTCTGTAGGTCGTATTTATGGAAGGATTTCATTGCAACTTGTAGGGTTGACTCCATATAATGCCTAGATGATGACATCCCCTTTTGGTCGTGGTTGGTCAACTGTGATGGCTACAGGTGCCTGAAGCCCGAAAATCTTGAGCAGTCTACAGGTCATATTTATGAAGGGATTTCATTGTAACTTCATAGGATCACTCCAGATGATGTCCAGATGAGAAAGTCCCCTTTTGGTTGTGATCATTCAACCATGATGGCTGCCCAAGCCTAAAGCCTGAAAACCTTTAGCACAGTCTTCAGATCATATTTATGAAGGGATTTCATTGTATGTAGGATCACTCCAGATGATGCCCAGATGAGAATGTCCCCTTTTGGTTGCGATCATTCAACCATGATGGCTGCCTGAGCCCAAAGCCCAAAAACCTTTAGCACAGTTAGGTTGAGTTAATTGTCCTATCGGACATGATACCGTTTGATAGAGGAGATTATTCTCTTCAAACCGGTATGGTTTGGTGTGAGTTATTATGTTATTACGGTGTATTTGTTCTTACGTCCTTCTCCGCCCTTAGTGGCATTATGGAGTCAGTCAGACATGAGGGATCCTTGCGGTTCCTATACTATTTGATGACTAACACAAGAACGATTCAAGTAATGCGGGTGAGGGGGGCTCAATATGATTTTGAATCCCCCCCCCCTCAACCCCACCGCCAATGTGTTAAGAGGCGATTACCGGGCAAGATGTAGTTTTCTTCCCATAAGCCTCGTGTGCATTTAAGTATATACATGGATTTCATGACATATCGATTGGCGGCTGGGTCGTGTTCTATGGCGACCTCATGGGCACATCCACTTTTTAGTTGGTTTGTTAGCTCACCTAACTGAAAGTCAGAGTGGGCTATTCTGATCACTTTTCGTCCGGCGTCCGTCTTGAAGGTGGTGTTTGGGCCTTTTTCTCCCAAACCACTGGCCGCATATTAATGAAATTTCATGTGATTAGGGGTTATATAAGGGCATTTTGATTTTTTGTCAAATTAGGTTTCGGCTCATATTGATTGAGTAGAGGGATGGGGCAAAAATGCTCCAATTCTTAAAAAATCTTCTCAAGAACCAGCAATAGCAGAGACTTGATATTTGGTATGCAGCTTCCTTTTGAGGTGTAGACTCAAGTTTGTTCAAGAGCAGTTGGAGGGGCTATATTTGACGATGTTAAAGGAGGAGCAAAAATTTTGGCCCCGCCCCAAATTTGTATTTTCCAAACCGCGAGGCCGATTTGAACCAAATTTTACGTGAGTGCTTATTGGGTCATAAGTACCTAATCTATGCAGAAATTTTTTTCCCCTAGCCCCGTGGGAGCCACAGGAGCTAAATATAGAAAAAAATGAAAACGCCCATATGTTTTTTTTTGCGTTTTGGTCAATTTTAAGAGAAAACATTTTTTTTTTTTTTTTACATGAAAATTTGGGGTCCGGGTGGGACTTGGAAAATTTTGGACCAAAATCCTGAAAATTTGTTTTTGTTTTTTATGCGTTTCTCTCAATTTTAAGACAAAAAAAAATTATTATTTTTTCCCCTGGAAAATTTGGGGTCCAGGTTGGACTTAGAAAATTTTGGACCAAAATCCGAAAAAAAAATTTTATGGGTTTTTTATGCATTTCTCTCAATTTTAAGACCAAAAAAAAAATTTTTTTTTCCCCCTGAAAATTTGGGGTCCGGGTGGGACTTAGAAAATTTTGAACCAAAATCCTGAAAATTCTTTTTTATTTTTTATGCATTTCTCTCAATTTTAAGACAAAAAAAAATAATTTTTTTTTACACCGAAAATTTGGGGTCCGGGTGGGACTTAGAAAATTTTGGACCAAAATCCTGAAATTAGTTTTATCATTTTTTATGCGTTTTAAGAAGAAGAAAAAAATTTAGGCTGAAAGTATTTTGTTTGGGAAAAAAATCTGTTTTTTATGCATTTATCTCAATTTTGGGACGTAAAAGAGCAGGAACTGAAAATAGAAGGAAAATCCTGTGTATTGTGTGGGCACAATCGCTTCATCTAGTTGGTATATGCTTTTCTTAGGAGGGGCGTATGCAGCTTATTCAAGTCAAGTCCCTGGTTTGATATTTAGACTACCATGTCAAGTGAGCGCCCTCAGGCCTCCTGGGGCCTCTTATTTCCTGTTGTTGTTCGGCTATATGTCACATACCAGCATATGATTCATCAATAAATTGCTAGCCTTTGGGTACCTATAAGGCTGTCTAGTGAGTTAACTGGTATTCAGATGATTACATGTGGGATTTCAGTGCTCGCGTGCATAATGAGTGTATTATTAGTCAGACGCATTATTGTATGTTATGGACCTTAGAAACAATGAATTATTTCGGGGGTGGTCCGTGACGAGTCTGTTAATCATAGCTCGTTCCATTTCTAAATCCAGGTTTCTATAAATTTCAGTATCCAGTCGAATATACCTTGTCTATACATTCTCGTATATTCGCACATGTCTGGGAGCATAGATATCGAATAGAACATGTCTGGGAGTGTTATGTATTGGAATTTATTGTACACCTGAACGGGGTCGCCTGTGGGTTACCTTGGAAGTGTGTTTACTCTCCAGAGATCGTCCATTGTGATTCTATTGGACATGTGTATGTTGTACATATTATATCACCAGTTTTCGACCTATCTATGTATGCCGACTCCGGTATATGTTACAATCGGGCGCTATTAATTACCGGGATCGCCACGATAGCCTTAGCTTCTGAAGTGGCGTTAAGCACCAAATTTCTTAATTATAATTAATATCTGGGTGCCTGTTCGACGAATATATTTTGTTATTTGGTACCGCTTTTACTGATTCCAGAGTGCTCCCCTCTTGGTTTTTGAAGAAGATTCCTTCAAAAAGGCGGGGGGGATTTTTAGCCCAACTTGACAAAGTCAAGCTGAGCTATTGCCATCACTTCACGTCCGTTGGCGTACGTACGGTTGTACGTACGTATGTTAGTAGGTACGTCCACAATTTCCTTTGGCACACCTCACAGGTCACATTTATGATTAGATCGCTTTGAAACTTGTTTGTTTGGGGTAACCTCTAGATGGGAGCTATCGATTTTCTTCAATTTCCGTCAAAAAATGTTGTCGCCAGCAACGTTCTTAGAACATAGTTTAGTCAGACCACAATATTTCCCTTTGGCACACCCTACAGGGCACATTTATGATTGGATTGCTTTGAAACCTGGTATGCTTGTTTGGGGTGACCTCTAGATGGGAGCTATCGATTTTTTTCCATTTCCATCAAAAAATGTTGCCGCGGCCAATATTCTTAGAACATAGTTTCGTCAAACCTCAATACTTCCCTTTGGCACACCCTACAGGGCACATTTATGTTCGGATTGCTTTGAAACCTGGCATGCTTGTTTGGGGTGACCTCTAGATTGGAGCTATCGATTTTCTTCCAGTTCTGCCTGTCAAAAAATGTTGCCACTGGCAACGATCTTTGAACTAAGTTTAGTCAAACATCAATATATTCCTTTGGCATGCATGCCCTACAGGGCACATTTATGATCAGATCTGTTTGAAACTTTTTATGCTTGTTTGGGGTTACCTCCAGATGGGAGCTATTGAGTTTCTTCGATTTCCGTCAAAAAATATTGCACCTGGCAATGACCTTCGATGAACTTAGTAAAAACTTAGTGCAGTTAAGCATCAGTATTTCCATTTGACACACCCTGCAGGGTTTTTTTCTCGTGCGTAAATTATGCAAATTAGACTGACTTTGATTTATTTAGTGTTACTTTCAGAGCTGTAAGTGCCAAGCTGCTATGGCTCGGGCTAGAGGCCGTATTCATGAACCAATATTTACGAAACTTCTTGGGTACCTTTGTTATGACCGTGGGACGAGAACAAGTGTTTTTGGGTGCAGTCCGAAATTCGAGATGGCTGCCAGCAGCCATTTTGTACCGACTATGCAGAAATTTTTTTTTTGTACAGAACTTCCATATGAAAGCTCTGATTTGAATAATTTTTTGTATGAATGTTTAGTACCATGGGATACATCACATATAATACAGGTTTTTTTCTCGTACGTAAATTATGCAAATTAGACTAACTTTGATGTATTTAGTGTTACTTTCAGCACTGTAAGTGCAAATGCCAATACGGCTCGGGCTAGAGGCCGTATTTATAAACCGATCTTTATGAAACTTCTTGGGTACCTTTGGTATCACCGTGGGACGAGATCGAGTGTTTTTGGGTGCGGTCCAAAATTCAAGATGGCCGATGGCAGCCATTTTGTACAAAATTAGGTGCAATCAGATTTTTGCACAGAACTTCCATATGAAAGTGCTGATTTGAACAATTTTTTGTGTGAATGTTTAGTACCATGGGATACATCACATATAATACGGGTTTTTTGCTCGTGCAGAAATTATGCAAATTAGATGAACTTTGATTTTTTCCGTACTACTTACACACAGTAAGTACACATGTCAATACGGCTCGAGATAGAGGCTGTATTTATCAACCGATCTTCACGAAACTTCTTGGGTACCTCTGTTATCACCTTGTGACGAGAACAAGTGTTTCTGAGTGCGGTCCAAAATTCAGGATGGCTGCCAGTGGCCATTTTGTACCAAAATTAGGTCTAATCCGTTTTTTGTACACAACATCTATACGGCTCAGGCTAGAGGCCTTATTTATGAACCGATCTTTACGAAACTTCTTGGGTACCTTTGTTATCACCGTGGGATGAGAACGGGTGTTTTTTTGGTGTGGTGAGAAATTCAAGATGGCCACCAGCAGCCATTTTGTACCAGAATTAGTGCAGTCAGTCTTTTGTACAGAACTTCTGTATGAAAGTTCTGATTTGAATAAAGTTTTATATGAATATTTAGTAAAATGGAATACATCACATACAGTACAGGTTTTTTTCTCGTGCAGAAATGATGCAAATTAGATGAATTTTGATTTATTTAGTGCTACTTATACACTGTAAGTGCACATGTCAATACGGCTCGGGCTAGAGGCTGTATTTATCAACCAATCTTCACAAAACTTCTTGGGTACCTTTGTTATCAATATATATATACCACTTAATTAAAAGTCCTTTCTGTTCAGGCCAAATGGGTGTAGTGTTTTAAGTGTGAATATCCCAATGGACTTCACTCAATCGGCGCTGGTCCGTATTTGTAGAAGATTCCGGGTCGGAGTGAAGTACTTGTATAATACGGTACCTTTGCCTCTGACGAGTTCTCCAATCAGAACGAAACCGGTTAGGCGTACCTATCAGACTCATTCACAGGATTTCTATGCACAGGTCCCCTTGAACTCTATTGAGTTGTTTTATTTACCTTTGTTATCACCTTGGGACGTGAACGAGTGCTTCTGAGTGCGGTCCAAAATTCAAGATGGCTGCCAGAGGCCGTTTTGTACCGAAATTAGGTCCAATCAGTTTTTTGTCACAACTTCTATACAGCTTGTATTTATGAACTGATCTTCAGGAAACTTCTTGGGTACCTTTGTTTTCACCTTGGGACAGGAATGAGTGTGTTTTGGGGTGCCTTTGTTATCACTGTGCTATGAGAGAAAATATTTTGGGGTTCAGTCAGACCCACTCTGGGACTCCAAGATTTCTTTTCTAGTTTAGCATCTGACTGTCACCCACCTTTAAAATACTTTACCTATACATTTGTTACAGGCTACGGTCAGTATTTATGTACAGACTGTTACAATACTTTATATGTACCTTTGTTATCAGATCATTACCTAGATGTTTGTCATTGCTGTGTCACATACTATACATGTACATATCTTGACAAGTTGAGCTACAGTGTCATTGACACTTTCATTTTAGTCCCCTACCAGCATTGCCAGAGGGGACTATAGGTTAGCACTCCGTCCATCCGTCAGTCTGTCAGTCACACTTTAGTTTTCCGGAGTTTTTTTGGAAACGCTTCAACGGAATGATTTCATTTTTGGAAAACTACTATAGAACGATGACTTACAGATCAAGTTTGAGTTTCATGCTGATTGCATTATTCTTGTGTGAGTTACGGCCCTTGGAAATATGGGGAAAAGCACCAAAATATCAGTTTTCCGGAGTTTTTTTGGAAACGCTTCAACGGAATGATTTCATTTTTGGTAAACTACTATGGAACGATGACTTACAGATCAAGTTTGAGTTTCATGCTGATTGCATTATTTTTGTGTGAGTTACGGCCCTTGGAAATATGGAAAAGCAGCAAAATATCAGTTTTCCGGAGGTTTTTTTTGGAAATGCTTCAACGGAATGATTTAGTTTTTGGTAAACTACTACAGAACGATGACTTACAGATCAGGTCTGAGTTTCATGCTGATTGCATTATTCTTGTGTGAGTTACGGCCCTTGGAAATATGGAAAAGCACCAAAATATTAGTTTTCCAGGGTTTTTTTTGGAAACGCTTCAGCGGAATGATTTCATTTTTGGTAAACTACTATAGAACGATGACTTAGAAATCAAGTTTGAGTTTCATGCTGATTGCCTTATTCTAGTGTGAGTTATTGCCCTTGGAAATATGGAAATGCGCCAAAATATCAGTTTTCCGGCCTTTTTCTGGAAACACTTCAACGGAGTGATTTCATTTTTGGTAACCTACTATAGAACGATGACTTACAGATCACGTTTTATTTACACTCTGTCCATCCATCCGTCAGTCTGTTCGTACTTTAGTTTTCCGGACTTTTTTTGGAAACGCTTCAACGGAATGATTTCATTTTTGGTAACCTACTATAGAACGATGACTTACAGATCAAGTTTCATTTACACTCTGTCCATCCATCAGTCAGTTTGTCAGTCAGTCTGTTCGTTATACTTCAGTTTTCCGGACTTTTTTTGGAAACGCTTCAACGGAATGATTTCATATTTGGCAACCTACTATAGAACGATGACTTACAGATCAAGTTCCATTTGTACTCTGTCCATCCGTCAGTCTGTCAGTCAGTCTGTCAGTCATACTTTAGTTTTCCGGATTTCATTTTTGGTAAACTACTATAGAACGATGACTTAGAAATCAAGTTTGAGTTTCATGCTGATTGCCTTATTCTAGTGTGAGTTATTGCCCTTGGAAATATGGAAATGCGCCAAAATATCAGTTTTCCGGCCTTTTTCTGGAAACACTTCAACGGAGTGATTTCATTTTTGGTAACCTACTATAGAACGATGACTTACAGATCACGTTTTATTTACACTCTGTCCATCCATCCGTCAGTCTGTTCGTACTTTAGTTTTCCGGACTTTTTTTGGAAACGCTTCAACGGAATGATTTCATTTTTGGTAACCTACTATAGAACGATGACTTACAGATCAAGTTTCATTTACACTCTGTCCATCCATCAGTCAGTTTGTCAGTCAGTCTGTTCGTTATACTTCAGTTTTCCGGACTTTTTTTGGAAACGCTTCAACGGAATGATTTCATATTTGGCAACCTACTATAGAACGATGACTTACAGATCAAGTTCCATTTGTACTCTGTCCATCCGTCAGTCTGTCAGTCAGTCTGTCAGTCATACTTTAGTTTTCCGGACTTTTTTGGAAATGCTTCAACCGAATGATTTCATTCTTGGTAACCAACTATAGAATGATGACTTACAGATCAAGTTTGAGTTTCATGATGATTTCATTATGTTTGTGTGAGTTATGGCCCTTGGAAATATGAAAAAGCACCAAAATATCAGTTTTCTGGACTTTTTTTTGGAAATGCTTCAATATAATTCATGCTGATCACATCCAGGTTATAACATTTGTATAATTATTAATGCTCATTAGTCCGGTAGGGGACATTGTATTGCTTCAGCGATACGAGCGCTCTTGTTGGTCTTCAAAATGGGTTTTGAAGGATTTTGAGCAGTTTTATGCCAAAGAAATTTTTCACCAAATTCACCCCCATAGTGTGGATAGTATTGAATGGGAACCATTTAATGAATTTTCACCCAATTGACCCTGAGTGGGAAAATTTGGGGGGCAATAAAATCAATTCGAAACCCAATTCTTAAAGCAAAAGAAGAAATCACTCAGTGGACTGCAGGGTTTGTCGCCTTTTTCAGCATTACAGAAAATCTGGGCATGTACATCGTCTGACAAAGACGACAGAGTTACAATAAAAAATCATAGATGCTGAATGTGACCTTAATTCCTTCTTTAATAAACAACTTTCTCAGGTGAGTGCCTCAGACCTCCTGGGGCCTTTTATTGGTTGAGTTGTGTTAACAATCAAGACCTATGTTTTGGCTATGGTTGGTGTGCATCTGGGTGGGCGTCCGGGCGTCCTCGCACTGTTAACGCAATAACCTGAACAAACATTGTCCGATTTGACTTTTTTTTTTCCATACAGGTTTTTTTCAATAATATCTCAATCAAATTCAAAATCTGACCTGGCCCTATTTTTAAACAAATCGATTTAAATGAAAAAAATCGATTTTTATGCCCACTGACTTAAGTGGGGTGGCATATAGTGATTGAAGTGTGCATGTGTCCATCCGTCTATCCATCCATCTGTGTGTGTGTGTGTGTGTGTGAGGGTGTGTGTGTGTGTGTGTGTGTGTGTGTCCGAGCCAATAACTCGAAAACGGTTAGGGCCGCAGTCATCAAACTTCACACAATTATAAAGGACCATGGGAGGATGTGTCACACACCTTTGCCAGGTTTGTACCTTCAAGGTGAAGGTCGCATTTCAAGGTCACACTAAAAGTTGGTCAATATTTGTGTCTCAGCCATAACTCAGAAACGAATCATAGTACAATTGTTAAACTTTTTACAAATGTTAAGGACAGTCAGAAGGTGTGTCGCATATAATAGCTTCCGCCGCATCTGCAAGGTGGAGGTCACAATTGACCTTCATTTGTTCAGGGTCACTAATCGTGTCTCAAGCGTAACTCCAAAACTATTAGGGCTACAATCATCTAACATCGCTGAATTATAAAGGACAACGGGTTGATGTGTCACACACCACAGCCAGGTCTATAAGGTCAAGGTCAAGGTCACACTTCATAGTCACACTGAACACGGTTAGGGCCAAAGTCATCAAACTTCACACAATTATAAAGGACCATGGGAGGATGTGTCACACACCATAGCCAGGTTTGTACCGTCAAGGTCACATTTCAAGGTCACACTAAAAATCGGTCAATATTCGTGTCTCAGCCATAACTCAGAAACGAATCATAGTACAATTGTTAAACTTTTTTACAAATGTTAAGGACAGACAGAAGATGTGTCGTGTATAAGCGTTTCTGCCGCATCTGCAAGGTGAAGGTCACGGGAGGGGGGGGGGGGGGTGCATGTGTTACCTTAGTAACATTTTTCTTGTTTTTAAAAAATCACCAACCCTGACAATCAGGGTTTCAGTCGGTTTAACTGGTTGAGGGCTAGATTATTTTTGGTGGCATGAATTTATTTAAAATTTGTTTTATTTCAAATTATTAGAGAGTGCCCACAGGCACTCTCCAATAACTTGTAATAAAACAAATTTATATAAACAATGTATTCTTTGCGTTTGAATGAACATGAAAAATGAGCGAGGAAAATGTTGGCTTTTGCACCCTCGTTTTTATGCAGGGCTCAATTTAATCTGAAAATTTTGAATAGCGATTAACTATTCATTTGGGAAAATTGATTAGCTATTGATAAAAATTAACCTTGCCCTGATATTTATTGAATAGCAAAATTTGGAAATTGACTTGCAAAATACTATGCGAATCCAGTTAATTTAAGCCTTGTTTTTATGCCCCCGATAGGGAGTCATCTTAAACATGGGTTGTCTGCCCATCCATCCATCTGTCTGACTTTATTTGTCTATCCGAAGCCATAACTCTGTAATGCTTTGGTGGATTTCCATGAAACTTCACACAAAAGTAAAGACCAATGGAAGGTTTGTTGCACAGCAACACCTTGCTTGAGTGACAAAGGTCAAGGTCACAGAAATGTGAAAACTTAAATTCTTTCACAGACAATTCGTCCGTCCAGATCCCTAATTCTATAATGCTTGGGTAGATTTCCATGAAACTTCACACAAGGGTAAAGACCAATGGAAGGTCTGTTGCACAGTGATAAGTCCAGAATCTGATATCATTTTCTGAAAGCTTTCTCTGAGAGCTTTACAGAAAATGATGTTAGTTTGTGTGGTCTTATCAGTGTAGGAAGCGAAAGATACATAGTTCATAGTGGTTATCCTACAACTGTATTTTGACTTGTATTGTATGCCAATTCAAATGACATCCATATGTGTACATATGGTTCTGTTGAGAAAGTTCCAACATATTAGTGGCTGTATTGACCTGATGAAAGTAAGGTCAGTACTGCTTTTTGCTGCTATGTTCAGATATGTTTTATTAAATTCGGAACCTTATGGACTATAGTGAGCACCAAATTCAACACAAAAATTTTCATTACAGTATTATAGGCCATTTGGCAATAGTTTGGGAGGCAACCCTGGCTGGCCAGTAACTGTTAGTCTTGTTTGAAAAGTGTCTAGCACTTCATCCAATTAGGGTATGGTTCTGGTCATCGAAGTGCAGTGTATTTTTGCACTCTGTACTAGCATGCTCCTACTCAGGCAATTGGGATTAGGTGTCTTGCCCAAAGACACAATGCCGATGACGTGGGTCAGAATCAAACTTCCAACCTTTTGATCTGAAGTCCAGTGCTCTGACCAGTTAGCTACCACACTCCCTTGTGGATGTAATCAAACAAACAGACAACTCCTTGCACACCCCACATCAATTAGTATAAATAACAAGAGTCTCTTTTCTTCTCAAAACCTGATGTTGTGGTGTGTCACCTAGCAGTTTGAGTTATGTTGAGAAAAAACAATATCATATGCCTACTCCCAAAAGACCCTACTCTGATAGGATGGCACACTTAAGTCAGACAACATTGTTCTCAATAAATCAAAATTTGATATCGAAGTCTCAGAGTATTCATCCTCTTTAGTCCAAGTGCATTAGACGTGAAAGGGTGAAGTAAGGAAATAAATCAGAGGAAGCTATTTTTTTGTATTATTTAGGTCATAACATCGCAGATGTGTCACTAAAAGTCCCCTAAAACCTGAGTTGAGCTTTCTGAGTTACACCATTTTTTCCATATAAAAAAAACCCAACTTTGTTCTTTTTCACAATTATGCAAATAGTTGGATGCTGCGACAATTATTCAGCGTAAAAATATACAGGAACTCAATATTGTTCAGTACACAATTCTCCAACCAGAGACACCTATTCAAAGGGGAACTTCAAATGAATTTCTCAGATATGGGTATAAAATAACATAATATCCCCACAAAATGAAGATTCTTTAAGTCAAACTGCCATATTCAGCGTCAGATTTCTCAGGCTTCTCAAAACATAGATGCGGGCAATAAGTTTTAAAAACTGCACAGACATCACTCCTTCGTTTTAATATGCAGAATTAGCAACTATGCCTATAGTAAGTGGTCAATACTTGTAAAAACATAACCCTATCCCCTAAATTGGTTCTCCTTGACCTAGTCACATTTTGCTCTTCTGCTCTGTCAAATCCCATCTCTACCTCTAACAGATGGAAGAATTCCGCGAACAATGCCTGTCAACGACTTCAAGGCATTCACAGAGAAGGGATTCTTCACAATCAGAAGCTCAGAAGTTCTGGGTGGGATTTATTTGGACCAAACTATAGAGCAGTTTCTTAAGCAGATGTTCAAGATTGTTGGTGGACTCACACACTGCAGGGGAATAATGGAGAGCACTATTGCGAAATGGATTCACTCCCTTCCCCTCTGTCTGCTGATATGCAATGCTCTTGAAAACTCCGTTCAAGTCCACACTGCCAAAGTGACCAATACCAGCACCTTAAGAGCTCACAAGCAAATGAAATCAGTGATATAAACAAATTTCTCAACTGATTGAGAGTACATTATCCGTTCCGTAATAGAGACCCACCGCAGTTAGTTTCACTGCTATCTGGCACTGTTGCAGACAAATCAGTCAATTGGGACCAGGCCATTACATGTGGTAATGGATGTGTATGAAAGGTTCTAGGGCAAGCATTCAGCAAGTATGAACATTCACCAAAACTGTCAGCACTGTTTGATTCTGGTGAAATGAGAAAGACACAGAAGAGTGTCCTAGGCAAAATACTCAAGTCATATGCCACTGAATGGAAAGGCTTTCCAGGAAGCCCCATTTCCGTCAGAGATGGCAGTTACCATCTAGAGCAGTCACATGATCCAAACAGTCATCATATGGAGATATCTGCACCATATATTCATATTATATAAAGAAACATTTTGGAGCCAGTGCCATTTCTATTTTGGATGGCTATGAATGTGACATGTCAACGAAGTGTATGGAGGAAGTGTGCAGAGCTAAGGTAGATATTCCGCAGATATATCTAACTTGACCTGCCAGTAACCACCACCCAATCTCATGTTCTGGTCAATTATCGGAACAAAAAACAACTAATCTGTCTGTGAATGGAAAAATTTGCCCACATTGGTGTCAAATCGGCGCAAGCAAATGCAGATGCTGATGTCATTATCGCTGAGGTCTCATTTCCTATTAAAAGGTCATATCCAGGGTTAGTGGATATCCTCGGCCAAATGACTATTTTGGACTATAGTTTTATTTTGTGATGGTCTGGATATAGTAAATAGTATTCATTGATGGTGATAGGGCCAAAATAATCTGTTGATGGTCTTGATTCAAACTGTACTGTCAAGTGCATTTCAGTTGGAGGTCAAGGTCATGCAGGAGTGTTTAATGACTAACTCAAATCTGTTTGGGAGCAGGCATTTTTGCAGGTGACAAATGGGACAATTTTTGTGTAAATGTGGTTTGAGAAAGTCTTTCGAAAAAATGAATAAGAATTCCATGTTTTCTCTTTGTCAGAATGTTCATCTTATACTATAAAATCCTCAGTTGAGGAATAAAAAATTTGTATAACATAAGTTTATTGCTACCAATGTATGAAAATTGGAAATCTAGCCCCAAAATTAGACTATTTTGACCATTTGGACCCATTTTTCGGGCAAATCAGCTGTGTCATTCAGCTGAGTGTATTTGAGAGATATTGTAAGATTTTGATTGTGTGCAGTTTTCTCCAAGAAAGATGATACTGAGAGCTTCCAGAAACTGTATACATTGTGAGGATTGTGAATAGGGGAGTTAATTTAAATGCAAAATATCCTCAGCCGTGTTAATGAAAGCTGTGAATTTCTTGAAAAACTGACATTTTCTCCTGAATAACTGTAACGAGCCCTGAGACATCACTCTACTTGACTCAGAAGGATGAAATCAATGTCGTTGTTGCAACAGAAACTGATTTACTTGCTATTCTGATGCCTCGCTATCATTCAGAAGAACATATACATGATGTTCTCTGTCACACCCAAAGTCATCTTTTCAATCTGAGAAATTGTGAACAAGTTGGGTGAGTCAGTGGGAAATGTGTTTTTTTCACATGCTATTAGCGATTGTGATACAACTTTGGTGCCTTTTCGTTTTGGGAATAAGAAAGTCTTCAGCTTGATGGTCTCTGAACTTGTGGAGATTTACAAAAGTACATTGATCCTTCATGGCGTATTACAGCACAACTCTGGAAATTGCCTTGTTGGGGGAGCAAATTCTGTTGATGTTATACAGAATGAGAAAGTTCGCTTCCCTTGTCCATTATCAATATGTTGCTTATAAATGTTTTGTTGCCAAAACTAACCTGAATAAGTACATTCAACTTGCTTCCCTTCCCCCAACCCGTTGTGCAGCACACCAGCATGCCTTCCGAACATACCTAGAGGTTCAGGAATGGTTAGGGTACTCGCTGATTCCAACAGTGGGGCTGATTGCTGACCAGTGGAGTTTTTAGATCAACTGCAACAACACAACCCTTCAAATATGAAAATCTTGTGAACTTTATCAGTTGTTGTAAGCAGGCTTGTCATGTTCCGGATTGTGCAGATGTTATTTGGATTCTTGTTTCAGTCACAGACTCACAGACCCAACTGGCACTTTTGAAATAGTTGAAGCTGATGAATAACCAGAGATTTGTACACCCTTGGATATTTGCTTTTCAGTGTCTTGGCCTTCGTCTGTTTGCTACCATAGATTATGTTTTTGCAATCAAGTCAGCTCAAGTCACAGCATTTCTTATCAACTTACCTTACAATTGTTTACTACAGGCTTGCACTACAGTGGAAGTCCCTAACTCGGAAAATATTCTCTCTATTTTGATCTTTCCCAATCAATTTGGGAAAGAAAAGTGGTGCAAAAGCACCAAGAAAAATAAGCCAAAACTGGATCGAGTGCTACCAGTGCACACCCAGTAGGGTACACACTTCTCCTAGTACAGATCCACGGCTTCCGGTACCAGTGCACAGACATGTAACCAATGACTCATTCTTTTTTCTTCTGCCATCTTAGGAAGATGTGCATTAATTTGCGTTAAGAAACAGTGATAACTTAACTCATTGATAATGGTTACGTGTGACTAGAATTATGGATCTGATGATCATATAATAACAGGAGTGTGTTTTGTATATATATTCTCGTTATTACATTCAACCACATTTTAATTTTTAGCTTAACTTGACATAGTCAAGATAAGCTATTGCCATCACACGTGCAGAAGTCTGTGAGTCTGTTCACATTTTCCTTTAGCACGGGCTACACCCCGCAGTTCTTGTCTGAACGTCAGGAAATTTCACATGCAGGTTTGGGTCATGTCTAGATGAGAAAGTCCCCTTTTGGTCGCGATCGGGCAACCGGTATGGCTGCCCGAGCCCAAAACCCCAAAACCATTAGCACAGTCTACAGGTCATATTTATGAAGGGATTTCATTGTAACTTGGTAGGATGCCTCTATAATTCCTAGATGAGAACGTCCCCTTTTGGGCATCATCTGTCAACAGTGATGGCTGCCCAAGCCCAAAACCCAAAAACTTTTAGCACAGTCTGCAGGTCATGTTTAATATGGTGGGATTTCATTGTAACTTGGTAGGATGACTCCTTATAATGTCTAGATGAGAATTTCCCCATTTGGGCATGATCTGCCAACTGTGACGACTGCCCGAGCCCAAAACCCGAAAAGCTTTAGCACAGTCTACAGGTCCTATTTATTAAGGAATTTCATTGTAACTTGGTGGTTTGACTTCATATATTTTCTGGATGAGAAGGTCCCCTTTTGGACGTGATTGGGCAACTGTGACGGGTACAGGGGCCCAAAGCCCGAAAACCTTTAGCACAGTCTACAGGTCATATTTATGAAGGGATTTCATTGTCACTTGGTAGGATGACTCCAAATAATGTCTAGATGAGAACGTCCCATTTTGATCACGATCATTCAGCCTTGATGGGTGCCCGAGCCCAAAAACTTTTAGCATAGGCAAAAGGTCATATTTATGGAAGGATTTCATTGTAACCTGTTAGGTTGACTCCATATAATGCCTAGATGATGACATCCCCTTTGTGTCGCGATTGGTCACCTGGGATGACTACAGGTTCCCGAAGCCCGAAAACCTTGAGCACAGTCTACAGGTCATATTTATGAAGGAATTTCATTGTAACTTCGTAGGATCACTCCAGATGATGCCCAGATGAGATTGTCCCCTTTGGTTGCGATCATTTACCCAGGAGGGCTGCCCGAAGCCCGAAAACCTTTAGTTCAGTCTACAGGTCATATTTATGAAGGGATTTCATTGTAACTTGGTAGGTTGACTTCATATAATGTCTAGATGAGAACGTCCTCTTTTGCACACGATTGGGCAACTGTGACGGCTACAGGGGTCCGAAGCCCGAAAACCTTTAGAACATTCTACAGGTCATAATTATGAAGGGATTTCAGTGTAGCTTGGTAGGATGACTCCAAATAATGTCTAGATGAGAATGTCCCCTTTTGGTCGTGATCATTCAGCTTTTATGGCTGCCCGAGCCCAAAGACCTTTAGCATAGTCTATAGGTCATATTTATGGAAGGATTTCATTGTAACCTGTTGGGTTGACTCCACAGAATGCCTAGATGATGACATCCACTTTTGGGCATGATTGACCAACTGTGATGGCTACAGGTGCCCGAAGCCCGAAAATCTTGAGCACCGTCTACAGGTCATATTTATGAAGGGATTTCATTGTAACTTTGTAGGATCACTCCAGATGATGCCCAGATGAGAATGTCCCCTTTTGGTTGCGATCATTCAACCATTATGGCTGCCTGAGCCCGAAGCCTGAATACCTTTAGAACAGTCTACAGGTCATATTTATGAAAGGATTTCATTGTAACTTGGTAGGTTGACTTCATATAATGTCTAGATGAGAACATCCCCTTTTGGACACGATTGGGCAACTGTGATGGCTACAGGGGCCCGAAGCTCGAAAACCTTTAGAACAGTCTACTGGTCATAATTATGAAGGGATTTCATTGTAGCTTGGTAGGATGACTCCAAATAATGTCTAGATGAGAACGTCCCCTTTTGGTCGCGATCATTCAGCCTTGATGGCTGCCCAAGCACAAGACCCCAAAACCTTTAGCATAGTCTATAGGTCATATTTATGGAAGTATTTCATTTTAACCTGTTAGTTTGACTCCATATAATGCCTAGATGATGACATCCCCTTTTGGTCGTGATTGGTCAACTGTGATAGCTTCAGGGGCCCGAAGCCCAAAAACCTTGAGCACAGTCTACAGGTCATATTTATGAAGGAATTTCATTGTAACTTCGTAGGATCACTCCAGATGATTCCCAGATGAGAATGTCCCCTTTTGGTTGCGGTCATTCAACCATGATGGCTGCCCGAGCCCAAAGCCCGAAAACTTTTAGCACAGTCTACAGGTCATTGTGTCGCCGCCCCACAAAGTGGGGAGCGACATATAGGGATTACTTTTGTCGTCTTGCGTCGTCGTCCGCGTCACACTTTCTCTTAATCTGCCACTCCTCTTTAACCTATGAATGGATTTTGATGAAACTTTCAGTGATTCTTTATCACATAATGGCATTGTGCACCTCGTATTTTATTTTTTGATCCGCTGTATTTTTTCCAGAGTTATGTCCCTTTTCCACTTAGAATTCTGTCTGAAATATTAAAATATAGTGCAGGCGACACACGTCTTCCATGGAAGACTCACATCTAAGTATTTATGAAGGGATTTCATTGTAACCTGGTAGGTTGACTTCATATAATGTCTAGATGAGAACGTCCCCTTTGGACGCAATTGGGAAACTGACGGCGACAGGGGCCTGAAGCTCGAAAACCTTTAGCACAGTCTACAGGCCATATTTTTGAAGGGATTTCAATGTAACTTGATGGGATGACTCGTTTTGGAATAATTTCACTGTAACTTGGTAACTTTTGTTAATATACGTTAACTGTGAGGGCCACATACATTAACTGTGAGGTCATATTAACCCACCCCTCAGCTCTTTAGTACAGTGTACACCTCCTATTATTTTTATCAAAAACATAGCATACAGGGACCAAAAATGAACATATTCCCAATTATCACAATTCTTGTCTTATTTCATAATCCTTTCATAAACATTGAACATTATCCTTTTCATCAAATACAACACACAAGTTGAGCTACAGTGTCATTGACACTTTGATTTATTATATTTTTTATATTCTGCGTGTTCGCGTGCTGTGTGGTTTGAACGTTATTGTTTGGTTGTTAAATTTATGTTATCCTTTTGGATATTATTATTATTGGAGTTAGGTGTCAGTGGGGGGTGGGCATGGGCAGGATTTCTCCTCTCCGTTGAGGGTAGAATTTCTGTTTTTTGAGTCCCTGTCGGCTGTCTGTGTTCGGTTGTTTCCCCACCGGTGCTTTAATTTCTGCCACCTTTCTCTCGTAGTTAGGGGTGTTCTACTTCTTTCCTGATCTGTTGAGTTTACCTTTTACTGCTCTCACCTCTGTCATGCCCAGGACTGTTCCTTGTGGGCAATGCCTTTTGCCCAAGCATGTGGACGATTCCCATGCTTCTTGTTCCACTTGTAATGTAATAGGTGTTCGTCAGATCGACCCTGTGGGTCTTGGTCTTCATCATTCTTCATCATTTTGGGCTTCTGTGAACTGTGTGGTGCTTTCTCGTGGCTGTTCCTCCTGCACCTGCGGGAAGGGGAATGCTTTCGCTCTTGGCCTCTCGACACAACCACGTCTGGTGAGAGTTATACCCCCTCCAGGGGGGATGTGCAGTCTGTTGAGTTGTCCGGTGAAAAGATGCCTGGTTCCGGGAATCTGGTCCCTTTCCAGTCAACATCTGAGGCTGTCACTAGGGTTGTGACTCCTCCTTTGGAGCCGAGCTTGGTTGCTCTCTCCACCTTTCCACCGGTTTCAACAGCTCCCGACGTATCTGCTGCTACTGATGTTCCATTTGCAACGTCTTCAGTCACCGTTTCAGCCGGCCTCAGCTTATCGCTGCTGGGGTCTGGTAGTGTGGATGTGGGATATTGGCCTCAGCCTTCCCTGACTTCAACTCGGCAAAGTCGGAAGGGGCTGCCGGCCGAACCCTCTGCTGTGGTCTCTCAGCTGTCGAGCCCAGCAGCATTTTCATTGGATTCAGATGTTCATGATGAGGTCACCATGGACTCTGCAGCGTTTCCGTCCACACACTCTGGTCCTACAGCCAATTTTGCGGGACTGACGCATTTTGTGCAGTCTGGACCTTCTGTCCCTCACCTCAGATCCTCGGGGTATTTCATACCCCTATACGCATCTGCATTCAGATGTTTTGGCTGCCACCTGTCGCCCTGCGTTGGGTATACTAGAGGATCATGACCCTTCGCTGGTTAAAAGGATCAGGAGTGAAGCCACTTTGCCAGGTCGTTCCCACGGCGAACTGGCTAACACAGGCCGGAGCTTAGGGAGGCCCTCTTGCTTATGCAAGTTCTTTCCAAGAGCCTTCCCATTGCCTCTAGTGAGGCTACTAGTGGTTTCCAGGTGCCCCCTACCGCCCACATCACCGCCTCCCGGGCTTGGAAGCAGGCCGTGGGAGGAATCGGCTGGTTTGCCTGTGATAGGCTATGTTTCATCTGACTCAGAGGATGGGTCAGACATACCTGACGTCGAGAACCAACAGTCTTCTGACTTGGGGGCAGCTCTTGACTTTGTGTTTGAATACCTTCCAGATCTCAAACCATCAGACCAGCCGACGATGTCAGCCAGGCTGCGATCATCGGTCACGCGCCTACAGCCTGTGGAGCAACCTGTTTCTGGGTGCCTTCGACCGTGCCAGTCGGTACAGGTAGTCGAATCATTTGCAGCTTTGGAATCAAAGCTGAGTTCCAAGGTTTGAAGACTTTGTTCTTCACCAGGGCTGATACCCTTTTGCCTCCAGTGCGATATCGTTCCTATGATTCCGCCAATCCGTCAGTCTACCAGACTTTGACAGTCTTGGTTCAGGACTCCTCCTCCCTCGGGCTTCCAAGCCCAAGTCGCCCATTATTCCTTTGGCGACTCTGGAGTCCCTGTTGGGCTTATCGAGTGAGATGCTGGGCATGCTTTCTCTCTTAGATCACATCGTTTCAGCTTTGGCTGCTTATCTGCCTCCAGATAAGTTTGACGACATACTAGCTCCTTTGCGTGTTTCCAAGGCGCTTATGCATCTTACTCACACGCATACCTGTAACACGGCTAACTTCCTGAAGTGGAGCCCGCTGCTCTTCGATCCACTTCTTTGGCGGATCCACGACTATTCCATGGTTCATTGGCGACGTTCCGGGATGATGGTCTGCATCATTCCAAAGATCAGCTGTTATTTCGCCAGCTTGATCAGCCTTCTGTTGGAGGCCGTGGCCATTCTAAGCCTAACAAATGCCCTTCTGCTTCCTCTTCGAAGCTAAGGGCTGATCTTCCTGCCGCCTCTTCTACTTCTTACTCACGTGGTAAGGGTAAGCATTCGCAGACCAGAGAGAGGGCTCAGGATCCTTCATTTAGCAGAGGAGGTGGTTTTTCCTCTCACAGGCCTAGCCAAGCACAAAATGAAGGTCCTCACCTCGGGTTCGTCCAGGTTGGAGAAAGGATATCAGAGTTTGCAGACCATTGGGCCACATACAATCCTTGGGTGTTAGATGTTGTCTCGTCCAGGCTGCGAATATCCTTCTGAAGGCAGCCTCTTCCAACACAAGTTCCTTCAGACATTTCACGTCGGGAACTTTTGATCACAGAGATAGACAATCTCCCGGCAAAGGAGGCGATCAAGGTCATCAAGAACATTCATTCAGTGGGATTTTATTCCCGCCGGTTCTTGGTGCCGAAGAAGGACAGCAAACCCCGACCGGTTATCGATCTGAGTATCCTGAACCAGTCTATCATTGCTCCCAAGTTCAGCAGGAGACTTTCAGGTCGGTTCACCGCTCCATTCACCAGGGAGATTTCACTTCCAGATTGACCTGCGAGAAGCTTACTTTCACATTCAGATTCATCGAACATCGCGAAAGTATCTCAGGTTCGCTTTTCTGGGCGAGTTTACCAGTTCAAGGCCATGCCTTTCAGCCTCAATCTGGCTCCTTGGGCCTTCACCTGATAGACTTCCATCGCACACAGTCCAGGGTGACTACTTCGGCGCATTTGGACGATATCCTCCAGAGCCACTCCAATGCTGCTCTTCTGGAGTCAAATGTCGACACCCAGTTGAGCCTACTCACGTCGCTAGGGTTCGGAGTCAACGAGAAGTCGGACCTGGTCCCTTCCCAGTCGATTTGTCATCTGGGGATGGACTTCCGTACTCAGCTGAATACGGTGGCGGTTCCCAGAGCTAGGGCTGTGATTCTCTCGGCTTTCACCCTGACTCTGTCCCAGTCCACGTCCGCAAAAGCTTGGAGTACTGTCCGGCTGCTCGGCCTCTGCGGTTCGGTGATGGATCTCATTCCTCTAGGTCTAGGTCCTCTGCATGTTAGACCTCTCCTACACTTTCTGCTCAGTCGTTGGAGACCGAATGTCGATCCTCTGGATCTGGTGCTTCAGGTACCAGACTCTCTTCATTGTCACCTTCTCCCTTGGACAGATGTTCAGTGGATTATGCAGGGAGTTCCGTTGGACTTGCCCACGTCCAATCGTGTTCTAACGGCAGATGCCAGCTATCTAGGATGTGTTACGATGTTGGATCCTCTTGGTCTTTCCTTCATGGGGTATGGGACCAGGATCAAGCAGCTCTTCACACCAACCAGATGGAGCTTCGTGCTCTTCTTCTGAGTTTCCGGCAGTGCATCCCCCACCTTTCGAATCGTCAGGTCCTTCTGCTGTCCGACAATTTGACATTGGTCGCTTACATTCGGAACCAGGGCGGCACGTACTCGGTTCCCATGTATGAATTGGTTTGGGATCTTCTACTGCTAGCTCAGGATGTAAACGTCGGAGTGGTGGTTAATCACATTCGCGGTCGTCTGAACGTTCTAGCCGACTCCCTGTCCCAACGGGGCAGGGTCATTTCCACCAAGTGCATGCTTCACAGGGCAGTGTTCCAGTTGCTTTGCGATCTCTGGGATCATCCCCATATCGATCTTTTCACGACCTGTTGGAACCATCAGGTGGACACTTTCGTGTCCCTGTGTCCAGATCCTCTGGCTTTCGCCGTGGACGCTCTGTCACTCAATTGGAACGGTCTAGTCGGCTACGCCTTCCCGCCGGTTCCGATTCTGCCTCAGGTTCTAGCCAAGATATGAACCTGCAGTTGTCGAATCATTCTTATTGCTTCGCTGTCGCCTCAATGGGTGTGGATTAATCAGCTCCGCTCTCTGTTGGCGGCGATTCTGACACGTCTCCCTCTGTGTCGCGACCTTCTTTGCCAAGGTCACCCGAGGAGGTTTCACGTCAGCCCGACTTCATTGTGCCTTCACGCATATCTTTTGTCAGGTCCCGTCTTCTCAGTAGAAGTTTTTTGAGACGAGCAGTGGAGTGCATTTCTTCTTCAACGCGGCACTCCACTGGTTTAGCCTATGCGGCTAAGTGGAAAGTCTTCTGTTGATGGTGTGCTGATCACCCTGTTGATTATGCCAATTCTTCGATAACACAGATTGCGGAGTTTCTGATATATCTGTTTGATCCTCGGGGTCTCCAGCCTGTTGCCATCAAAGGGTACAGGTCCATGCATTTGGAGACCTTTTCATATGTGGGAAAGCATCGTGTTTGCACAAATACCTTACCTCTCCAAACTTATTTGGCACTTTTCTTTGAAAAGACCTAGAATTTTGCAGCTTACCTCAAGATGGAATCTTTCTTTGGGCGCTGCTCTGCTTGGGGGGGGGGGGGGGGGGGGGGGGGGGGGGGGCTTTCGAACCTTTATCCCAGGTGTATATGCATTTTCTCACATACAAGACGGCTTTTCTGATGGCTTTTGCCTAGGCCAGATGGGACCTAGAATTTTGCAGCTTACCTCAAGATGGAATCTTTCTTTGGGTGCTGCTCTGCTTGGGGGGGGGGGGGGGGGGAGGTGGGCATTCATACCTTTATCCCAGGTGGATATGCATTTTCTCACATACAAGACGGCTTTTCTGATGGCTTTTGCCTAGGCCAGATGGGTTAGTGAGCTTCATGCCCTCTCGGTTGATCCGGCCTTTTTCAGGAGCTCTGCCAACAGTGTTACTTTTACCACTGATTGCTCATTTCTGGCCAAGAATTAGATACCAGAAACAACTCCACCTCCTATCTGTATCAGGGCTCTTCCTTCTGCTGAGGGTAATCGCCCTTTGCTCTGTCCGGTTTGTGCACTTCGCATTTATCTCAGATGCAGTTCATTAGGAAAGGCAGGAAACGATTCTTTCTGTCTTTTATTCTTGTCGACAGAAGACCTCTCCTCTGCCCACGAGGTGCGTGCTTTGCTTCCTCCTGGGCTTATGCTAACTCGGTCAAGTTGTCGCATGTTATGCAGGCAGCCTACTGAAGAAATGCTTCTACTTTCTCCACCTTCTATCTGCATCAGTTGCAGGAGCAGTCTGAGGACCTTTTTTCTTTGGGCCCTCTTTCTTCTGCTCAGGCTGTTGTCTATCTACCCTAGCCATTAGGCTTTTTACAAGGTCAGTTCCAGCCCTGTGCTGTTTACTGCCCTTTCTGTCTGTGTGTCACGCAGTGCCATACGTCGCATCACTCATTGTCTTTTACTAATGTTTGTGATGCTATGGTTTGATAGGCGTAGGGAACTCCTCTTCTGTCCAAGGTTCCATATCAGTCGTGTTATGTGGGGGTTGGTTTTGTGATTCCCTCCTCCTATTGTGTATTCAGCCTTTAGTAAACAATTGTAAGGTAGGCTGATAAGAAATTTAAATTTTATAGTAAATTTCCTTTCTTATTATACCTACCACAATTGTTTACATGGAGGCCCTCCCCTCTTCTTATTTGGGTAAGAATCCTTCCTCCCCGCTGATCACATAACTCCAATGTTGGCGGATTCAAAAGAATGGGTCATTGGTTACACGTCTGCGCACTGGTACCGGATGCCGTAGATCTGTACTAGAAGAGCATCCCCTACTTTGGTTTGTGGTAGTATTGGGTCATAAGTACTTGACCCACGCAAAAAAAAAAAATTCCCGCATCCCTATGGGAACCCTGGGAGCTAAAAATAGAAATATTTTCAAACGCCCATATTTCCCAAACCCCACGGAACAGAGAGCTTTTATTTGGTATGAAGTATCCTTACGACCAGTAGAATTGAATGGTAAAAAAAAATTGCCATCGGTTGTGTTAGGGTGTTCTGTAATGGGCATCGAAAAAATGCTGAGTCAGCATATTTGCAAAAATTTAAAAAAATCTTTTCTCCAGAACCAATCATCAGAATCTTTTGATATTTGGTATACAGCATTCATAGGGGGGGTCAGATAAAAGTTTGTTCAAATAAAGCTCATTGGTTCATATTTGGGCTCTCTACAGGAGCCTGAAGTTTTAACATAGGGTAATATGGGGAATATTCTTTAAAAATCTTCTTCTTCAGAACCACCAGTCAGAATCTTTTAATATTTGGTATACATCATTGTTATGAGGGTCAGATTCTAGATTGTTCAAACCAAGTCCCTAGGTTAATATTTGGGCTTCCTACTTCCAAATTTTATCTTTGTTCAATATGGAGGGTAATTTAAAAAAATCTTCTTCTTCAGTCAGAATGCTTTGATATTTGGTATGCAACATCTCTATGGGGGTCAGATTCAAGTTTGTTCAAATCAAATCCCTAGGTATATATTTGGGCTCACTATGGTAGCCCAAATTTTTACTTAGTGCAATATGAGAAAATTTCTTTAAAAATCTTCTTCTTCAGATCCACCAGTCGGAATGCTTTTATATTTGGTATACAACATCTCTAGGGGGGTCAGATTCCAGGTTGTTCAATTCGAGTGCCTAGGTTAATATTTGGGCTCCATATGGGAACATGAAATTTAACTTAGTACAATATGAGGGAATTTTTTCAAAAATCTTCTTCAGATTCACTTGTCAGAATGCTTTCACATTTGGTATACAACATCTCTAGGGGGGGTCAGATTCAAGTTTGTTCAAATCGGATCCATAGGTCAATATTGGGGCTCGCTATGGTAGCCCAAATTTGAACTTAGTGCAATTCGAAGAAATTTCTTTACAATTTCTCTTCTTCAGATCCAACAGTCAGAATGCTTTCATATTCGGTACAAAACATCTCTAGGGAAGTCAGATTTAACTGTGTTCAAATCAAGAGCCTGGGTTAATATTTGGGCTCTCTATGGGAGCCGGAATTGGCCATTTTGCTGAAGAATTAAAAATTTTGTATTCAGTACCCTCTAGACGTACTAAGATTAATCCACATAGGTTGTATCAAGGGGCTTCATAGGGGAGCTCTACATTTTACTTATGATCAACTGAAGAAAAGTCATGATGCTCAGATTATTTTTGTCACTCCTGAGGGACTCAAGGATTGACAGTGTAGCCTATGGAGATGGCTTGCTTAATGTAGACTCATTCTTGGACTCTGTTTAAATTGTGTTCTGTACAAGATGAGCGCTTCAGGCCCCGTGGGGCCTCTTGTTTCTTAGTGCTTTTGCACCACTTTTCTTTCCCAAATCGCTTCGGAAAGATCAAAATAGAGAGTACATTTCCAAGTTAGGAACTTCCACTATAGTGCAACCTTGTAGTAAACAATTGTGGTAGGTATAGTAAGAAAGGAAATTTACTATAAAATTTAGATATCTTCCCGTGAAATAAGTCCTGCTCAGTTCCTAAATGTTTCAATAGAGTTTGTAAGTGTCATCATCGCCATGTTGTTGTTCAAGGGTGGGAACCTTGATGGATACATCAGTACATGTTATCAGTATTTCTGTGTTGTTTGTATGAGCTCTCATGACATGATTATTTGTTATGTGGTCTTTTTAACCTTTCAGACACTAGTGTATGCTTTAAGGGGTAGTGTTAAGTTTTTGGCTATAAAATCATAAGAGTGGGGATGTTTCCATATATCTTGGCGATTTCATTATCTGAATTAACCTCTGTTCTAGTAGAAGGGTTCATATTTCAATTCATTGTATCTGAATATCTTTACTCGCTCTCTTTTATGGGAAAAATTCTGAATCATCATGCAATTTCTATGATCTCTTCGGTAATAATGGGTTCTCAGTTACAGAATATCAACTGATAGTAAGCTCTTACATCAGTTGCACATATCTAGTGATACCTGCTCCACGATTGACAGGTATTTGTGAAGATTGAGTCAAAGCTCAACTCGGATTTTTGGGGACTTTTGCTGTGCTGTCCGTAAACATGTTGTTATTAGTCCCTGAAAAAATCTGCCTTTTCTGATTTTTGTCCATAGCAAACCTTAATGTGCCTGGATTAATTCTGAACACATGCTGTTTAAAAGAAGATATGGATCTGCATTTCTAAAAGAAGATATGGATCTGCGTTTCCCACCTGATATAAAATATGATCCAGTGGTTTTATTATTGTTGAGTATATTTTTTTTTTATTGCAGGAAAGCCTGCTATAGCTCATCGAGACATAAAAAGTAAAAATATTTTGGTGAAGAGAAATGCTACCTGCTGTATAGCTGATTTGGGATTAGCTGTTCGATATATCAGGTTTGTTTTATAATTTTTACTTGCTCTATTATTATTTCTTTCCATCATACCACACCAACACATCGTGCCTAATCCTTATCCTCTCTTCTTGAAAAAATACAACAATTCAGAGCCAACCCAAGGAAGGCGATTAAATATCAAAAGACAAAAAAAACCATCCAAACCGGATCGACCATGGGCCGAAAGTGTATGGCATGTAGTGAGAGAGAACCAGCCTATTATCAGTATTCCTGCCAGCCATGCGCAAATAATCATACCTTATTAGCTCACCTGACTGAGTGTCAGGGTTAGCTATAGTGATCACTCTTTGTCTGCCGTGATCCATTATAAAGGTGATGTTTGCATTTTCTCCTCCTAAACATACTGACTGATTTCAGTAAAATTTCCTGTGAATGATAGGGTTGGGACGATACACCAAATTCACGGTACAATATGTATCTAGGTACACGGGTCACGATACAATATGTATCTAGATATGTATCTTGATATTCATCCTGGTCTTGAAGCTACAGTTAAGATCACAGGGACAATGGTAGAGGCAGCAATTCATAGTTGGGGAGCACAGATACTCAGGAGGAGAGAGGGGGGTCAACTTCAGCCCCCCCACCCACCCAATTTCCAATATTCTATCCCGTACTGCACTGACTGGTCACGTTTGTTTGAGCTCATACTCTAGCATAAGCCCATCACTAACTTTACAAATGTGAGTTACCAAGTGGCCCCTCTGAGTCTTAGTACATCCTTCTACTTTTCAGTTTTAGAGTAAAGATGATTTTAGTCACACAGGAGCTGGAATTACGACAAAAATAGGTAAGTAGTCTTCTGATGATCACGACAACAAACCTTACCAAATGCATAAAAAAGCTGGAGTACCCTGGTCCTGTAGGTTGGCAATAAAAAATAAATATATCAGTGATTGAGACATGCTCTTGCAGTTCATGGTTCGACTTCCACTTTGCAATTTTCAAATCGATCCACCTGAACCGAAAAAGTCATGGAAGATGATTACGAAGAATAACTGTTGCACATCAAAGGAGCTAATTAATAGTCACCAACATCGTAGAAAACATGAGTGGAGTTTTGTCAACTGATTTGAAAACACCCGTAAAACGGTGGTTAAAAATTTATCATTTTGCATAACCAATGGACGTTCATAATAAATTGGTGTGTTGTTACACAGTTTATCTGTAGTTTTACCATTTTGGAATCAGAATGTTGGATGAGCGCATAAAAAATTGAATCACACCATGCAAGCGAAATTTTGGTAATTAGATCACACCTGGGAGATCTTGCTTCGTAAACCGCGATGCAAACCCAAACAAAAAGTACCCTGATTTAATAATCAGTATTCTGGTATACCCCGGTGTTATATTCTGAATTGTGGGGTATTTGAGTTGGCCAAATCACCCAAGCGTAAAATGTGATGTGTTGGCCATATAAAAAATCGAGGGTGGCTACAAATCGCTTGCCTGAAAACCAGTGAGGCGAGCAAATCGCTTGCCTAAAAAGTTATCTCTGTAAAAACATACCGGCCCATTAGAGAATTGCCTTCTAATTACTACCTACATGTGGGACTATCTTATAATGCACATGACATACAACCATCAATGAGTTCCGTTTTACTTCCAATCTGACCCATGTGTTCCAATTTCGGAAGGTTTATAAATTTAAGATTTAACTTTATTCCTTTCAGCAGAATCTGCAAAGACTGCAGTACAACACAAATTGTTGTTTGAATAACTTTTGGAAGCACAGCACATGACACGATTCAAACATACATTTGCCTTTAGCTGTACTCAGACAGCCTGCAGACCAACAGTGTCTCATTCCTGATTCATATCTAAAAGATCAAAGGGACTGCGCCTCTTTGAAGTTCAGTATTTGGGAGCTAAGCTCTACATGTACATGTCTGTGGGTGGCTGTCTCAAGAGTTCTGTTGTCATTCACATTTCACATAGTGTGCCTGTACGTCACCCTCTAGAATCCTATCGGGCTCCCACACTAAGTTAGATAAGGCTATAACTGCCTTCCCCCACCAGAAATGAAGCAGTGCCTTTTCACTGCAGTAAACAAGCTATGTTTTACTGGTAAAATAAAACCCAGTCACCAATGCTTGGGAGGTGCAACACCCCTCTAAAATGGGCAACATGGATTATTAACACTCACCCCTGGTCTTGTGTTGATATTCATGTTGTGGTCACAATTAGCCATTGTTAGACTCACACTTGCTTCCAAAATTACTGGGATGTACTTTCCATTCAAATTCTTATTGGGATTGGCACTTGGATTAATTCACTTCTCAACATGAAATGAAACAATCAGTTTAGGAGAAAGATTGCTGATTCTGAGGCCGGTTGATTGACCTACATCAGACGTTGTCAATTTCAAATCACGTGTAATCAAAGCAAAATCAGACATCAGAATTAGTGTTGCGAGTGCAATGTTGATGTATTGTGAAGGAAGCACCATTTATGAATTCTTTGAAGTCCCCTGCATTTGTCATCAGTAATGCACTCGCTGATTTCAAAACTTACATAATTTCTGGGCGGTATGTTGGTAGATTTAACCACTTAAGAGCTGTTCAAAATATGTCCATCTTTAACAAGACTGACGCGTCGGTACTGTGTAGTGAAAGTGAAAGATAGGCGAGGAGAAAACCATGTGCGTGGAATAAGATTTACGCAAGTGGTAGGTGCGCGATAAAATCGCACGTGTAATATTTCCAAGACTGATGTATTGACAGTGAAATAGTTGAATTTTAAGATTGGTGACCATCCTATACAGTGGTATCGTGATATGATGAAATTTGGACATCCACACCGGTACCCGTATCTGCACGTCATTGGTGCACTTGTCTTCAACCAATGCTAACCCTGCTTGTGTGGAGTTAGTACGTTGGGCAGTCTGCCAGTTGCTCACCATTGCTTGGTGGTTCTTTCTCGGTACTCCGGCTTCCCCCACCCGCAAAACTGTCCGACATGAGGTGACCCTGGCCAATTTAAACCTAATTTGGTATATGGCATTATTGAGTCCTAAGTACTTGATTCATGCAAAAAATAATTTTCCACATCCCTGTCGGAACCCCAGGAGGTAAAAATAAAAAATATTCTTCAAATGCCCATATTTCCAAGAAAGCAAGCAACAGAGAACTGTTATTTGGATTGAACATCCTTTGGACTAGTAGAATCGAATGGGCAAAAAATCGCAATTTGTTGTGTCATAGGGTATCTGATGGGGAATTGAAAAAAATGCTGAGTCAGCATATTTTAAAAGGAAAGTGTCAATGACACTGTAGCTCAACTTGTTAAGATATGTACATGTATAGTATGTGACACAGCAATGACAAACAATTACATCTAGGTAATGACCTGATAACAAAGGTACATATAAAGTATTGTAACGGTCTGTACATAAATACTGACCGTAGCCTGTAACAAATGTATAGGTAAAGTATTGTAAAGGTGGGTGACAGTCAGATGCTAAACTAGAAAAGAAATCTTTGAGTCCCAGAGTGGGTCTCACTGAACCCCAAAATATTTGTTCTCATAGCACAGTGATAACAAAGTCACCCCAAAACACACTCATTCCTGTACCAAGGTGAAAACAAAGGTACCCAAAGAAGTTTTGTGAAGATCAGTTCATAAATACGAGCTGTATAGAAGTTGTGACAAAAAACTGATTGGACCTAATTTCGGTACAAAATGGCCACTGGCAGCCATCTTGAATTTTGGACTGCACCCAGAAACACTCGTTCTCGTCCCAAGGTGATAACAAAGGTACCCAAGAAGTTTCGTGAAGATTGGTTGATAAATACAGCCTCTAACCCGAGCCGTATTGATATGTGCACTTACAGTGTATAAGTAGCACTGAATAAATCAAAGTTCATCTAATTTGCATAATTTCTGCATGAGAAAAAAAACCTGTACTATATGTGATGTATTCCATGTTATTAAACAATCATACAAAAATTTATTCAAATCAGAACTTTCATACAGAAGTTCTGTACAAAAGACTGATTGCACTAATTTTTGTACAAAATGGCTGCTGGTGGCATCTAGAATTTCTGACCACACCCAAAAACACTCGTTCTCATCCCATGGTGATAACAAAGGTACCCAAGAAGTTTTGTAAAGATCGGTTCATAAATACGCCCTCTAGCAAGAACCGTATAGAAGTTGTGTACAAAAAAGTGATTAGACCTAATTTCGGTACAAAATGGCCACTGGCAGCCATCTTGAATTTTGGACCGCACCCAGAAACACTCGTTCTCATCCCAAGGTGATAACAAAGTTACCCAAGACGTTTCGTGAAGATCGGTTCATAAATACAGACTCTAGCCCGAGCCATATTGACGTGTACTTACTGTGTGTAAGTAGCACTGAAAAAATCAAAAGTTCATCTAATTTTCATAATTTCTGCACCAGAAAAAAACCTGTGTTATATGTGATGTATCCCATGGTACTAAACATTCACACAAAAAAATTATTCAAATCAGCGCTTTCATATGGAAGTTCTGTGCAAAAATCTGATTGCGCCTAATTTTGTACAAAATAGCTGCCATCGGCCATCTTGAATTTAGGATCGGACCCCAAAACACTCGTTCTCGTCCCATGGTCATAACAAAGGTACCCAAGAAGTTTCATAAAGATCGGTTCATAAATACGGCCTCTAGCCCGAGTCGTATTGAAGTGTTGACAGACAGACGGACGACTGGCCATGGCATAAGTTCAAATTGGGCTTCGCCAATGTTCATCTAAAAATGTTTAAATCTTTTTCTTCAGAAGCACTAGTGAGCATCTTTTGATATTTGATATACAACACACTTAGGAGGATTAGATTCAAGTTTGTTCAAATCAAGTCCCTGGGTTCATGTTTAGGCTTGCAGATGTGGGAGCCTGAATTTTAACTAAGTGCAATATGAGGAATCTTGTTTGAAAATATTCTATTTCTGATCCACCTGTTAGAATCTTTACATATTTGGTATACAGCATCTTTATGATTGTGTGATTCAAGTTTGTTCAAATTGAACCCCTGGGTTGAATTTTGAGCTCCTTATCAGTTCCCAAATTTTAACTCCCTGTAATATTACAGAAAATTCCTTGAAAATCCTCTTCTGATCCACCTGTGAGAATCTTCTGATATGTAGTATTTATCATTCTTTTGGGGGTTAGATTCAAATCTGTTCAAATCAAGTCCCTGGGTTCATATTTGTGTGCCCTCTGGTAAATTTTAAAGTTTTGCAATATGAGGAATATTGTTTGATTATTTTCTTCTTCATATCCACAAGTCGAATATATTGATATTAGTTATACAGCATCCTTAGAGGGTTCAGATTCAAGTTTGTTCGATTTTAACCTGGTGCAATATGAGAAATATTCTTTGAAAATGTTCTTCTTCTGATCTACTGGTGAGAATCTTTTGATATTTAGTATTCAGCATCCTCATGGGGTCAGATTCAAGTTTGTTAAAATCAAGCCCTTGGGTTCATATTTGGGCTTCTCTTATACAACATCCTGGGGGTGGAGAGGTGAGAGGGAGATGCAAGTTTGTTCAAGTTGTTAACTTATTTCCAGTAAGGCAAAACTGGGGAGCCCAAATATCAACCTAGTTTAGCTTTACTGGAAATAAGTAAGGCTCCCCAGTTTTGCCGTACTTGAAATTTGGACATTATTTCCTGATAGCATCCCTATACTAGAAAAAGATCATCTGACATGGACAATAGAGTTATAAATAATTAAATGACAACGTTCCTCTGGTGTTAACAACTAGCCATAGATGCAAATTAAATCCATCTTTAAACAACTTTGTCAGGTGAGTGAAGACTAATTTTTATATGTCCGTTTGAAAAAATGGTTGTATTATGTAAATGGTCTGTCTGTCCATCTGTCTGTCTGTCTGTCTGTCAACAATTAGTTTCCGACCGATAACTCCAGTTTGGATTATTTGATTTCAACCAGAGTTGTGTATTCTCCAGCTAGTAATACAGGCCAAGTTCGAATATGAGTTCCGTCCAATTATTTTTATTGTATATGGTAATTCTTTTAGGTAGCTTTAGAGTTACCTGGTTGAGTGGGAGAAGCCACTATCATGGCTCCAATGAAAAGTTATGAAAGCCACTTCAGTGGCTTTACACTTGTCATATTTGCATGCTGTTTATTTAGAAGAAGAAAATTGTCTATAAAAATGTCTTGTTATAGTTTATTGGTGAGTAACAAAACAGTTATGAACAAAACCTTGCTGAAATAAAGCTTCACTTGTTTAGGATATTATCTTTGAGAAAAAAAAAATACTTGTGTTACAAATCACCTGTGAAATTTTTTTAAGCTTTCTACCAGTTAAAAAACATTTTGGAACTTGTATTACATGTTTCAGAGAATGGGTTTTCAAAAATGGAATAACATTTTTTCATGTTATTATTATTTTATAGTGTAATGATGAAATTTATAAGTTTCAATTTTTTTTGGTTCAATTTTAGTGAAACCAATGAAGTGGATATTGCCCCCAACACCCGGCAAGGTACGAAACGCTATATGGCTCCTGAAGTAGTAGATGAAACGTTGAATAGAAATCACTTTGATTCCTACAAACAAGCAGATATCTATTCATTTGGTTTGGTGTTGTGGGAAATTGGGAGGCGGTGTGTTGCCAAAGGTAAGTTGAGAGTAGTAAGAATAATCTCTTTCTCTATGCTGCAAGAATTAATTCTTTACTGAATAGAAGATAACACTTACAAAATATTGTGTATAACTAAACTAAAAAATTTCATTTTTTACCTCAAAAATATTGCTTATGACCCCTTATTTGAACGAGGTAATAGATTGGATAAAGGATTTAAAGCTATTCGATGCTGAAAGCCTTTTTCTCTGACATTTGTTTTCTGTCTGTTTCTCAAAGATTCCTTGCAGCAATTTTCTTGTTATATGCATCACAGGTTGTTTTGATAATAACATTTTTATACCTCCCGCAAACAAAGTTTGGGGGGGGGGGGGGCTATATAGGAATCACCCTGTCCATCCATCTGTCCGTCTGTCCATCCTTGTAAGCGCAACTCCTCCTAAACCATTTGAAGAATTTTCATGAAACTTTACACAATGGAAGAACTCCATATGAAGATGTGCATGAAGCATTATAATTCCTTTCGGACATTTCCAAGGGGAGATAATCTAACTTATACCGTCTGTCCATCCTTGTAAGCGCAACTCCTCCTAAACCGTTTGAAGAATTTTCATGAAACTTTACACAATGGAAGAACTCCATATGAAGATGTGCATGAAACAATATAATTCTGTTCCGACATTTCCAAGGGGAGATAATCTAACTTATACATTTCAGGCATGGGGCGGGGGGGGGGATCACTTTGTGAGTTTGCTCACAGTACCTCTAGTATTAACAATGTTCATTTTGGCTTTCAAAAATTGATGAGAAATGGGGAACATTAGGCTTAACCCTTTACCCAACACACAGGGTATCAAAATTTATTATATTTTTGTTTTTTAAACTTTTTCAAAACATTTCAACAAAACCATATCATGTGACCTCCTCATTAAAACGGGGGGGGGGGGGGGGGGGGGGGGGGGGGGGGTATATAGGAATCACCCTGTCCGTCCATCTGTCCATCCTTGTAAGCACATCTCCTCCTACACCGTTTGAAGAATTTTCTTGAAACTTTACACAATGGAAGAACTCCATATGAAGATGTGCATGAAGCAATATAATTCCATTCGGACATTTCCAAGGGGAGATAATCTAACTTATACCGTCTGTCCATCCTTGTAAGCGCAACTCCTCCTAAACCGTTTGAAGAATTTTCATGAAACTTTACACACTGGAAGAACTCCATATGAAGATGTGCATGAAGCATTATAATTCCGTTCGGACATTTCCAAGGGGAGATAATCTAACTTATACCGTCTGTCCATCCTTGTAAGCGCAACTCCTCCTAAATTGTTTGAAGAATTTTCATGAAACTTTACACAATGGAAGAACTCCATATGAAGATGTGCATGAAGCAATATAATTCCGTTCTGACATTTCCAAGGGGAATTAATCTAACTTATACCGTCTGTCCATCCTTATAAGCGCAACTCCTCCTAAACCGTTTGAAGAATTTTCATGAAACTTTACACAGTGGAAGGACTCCATATGAAGATGTGCATGAAGCAATACAATTCCGTTCGGACATTTCCAAGGGGAGATAATCTAACTTATACCGTCTGTCCATCCTTGTAAGCGCAAATCCTCCTAAACCGTTTGAAGAATTTTCATGAAACTTTACACAATGGAAGAACTCCATATGAAGATGTGCATGAAGCATTATAATTCCGTTCGGACATTTCCAAGGGGAGATAATCTAACTTATACCGTCTGTCCATCCTTGTAAGCGCAACTCCTCCTAAACCGTTAGAAGAATTTTCATGAAACTTTACACAATGGAAGAACTCCATATGAAGATGTGCATGAAGCAATATAATTCTGTTCTGACATTTCCAAGGGGAGATAATCTAACTTATACATTTCAGGCATGGGGGGGGGTATCACTTTGTGAGTTTGCTCACAGTACCTCTAGTATTAACAATGTTCATTTTGGCTTTCAAAAATTGATGAGAAATGGGGAACATTTGGCTTAACCCTTTACCCAACACACAGGGTATCAAAATTTATTATATTTTTGTTTTTTAAACTTTTTCAAAACATTTCAACAAAACCATATCATGTGACCTCCTCATTGGAACGAGCAAGACAAGCTCGTACTAATGAGGGGGTTACATGATATCATGTTGTTGACATTTTTTGAAAAATATGTATTTTTTTACTGCTTAATTTGAAAATTATGTGGGCGGATATGGCTCATTCATTGGGTAAAGGGTTAAAGGACAACAAAATGATTATGATTAGATATTGGACATTTTTATGTGTACCCATACTATGTATGGTACACATAATGCCGCCATCCGGGTTGACCATCTGTCGTTTGTCCATCCTTTGTCCATCTGTCTGTCTGTCTGTCTGTCTGTCCATCCATCCGTCCATCCATCCATCCATCCGTCCGTCCATTTGTCCATCCAGTATCCGTATCCATTTCTTTGGCATTCGATAACTTGAAAAATATTGCTTGGATTGTCAAGTTACTTTATATTTGTGTTCAGGTTACTGATGTGCCGAGCTGTATAGTTTTTGGTGTAAATCTGATAATTTGATCCTGAGATGTTAACCCTTTATCCTTCAAATTGAAAATTCCTCCAATCTTTGGCATTCGATAACTTGAAAAATATTGCTTAGATTGTCTAGTTACTTTATATTGATGTTCAGGTTACTGATTTGCCGAGCTGTATAGTTTTTGGTGTAAATCTGATGATTTGCTTCTGAGATATTAACCCTTTATCCTTCAAATTGAAAATTCCTCCAATCTTTTTGGCATTCGATAACTTGAAAAATATTGCTTGGATTGTCAAGTTACTTTATATTTGTGTTCAGGTTACTGATGTACCGAGCTGTATAGTTTTTGGTGTAAATCTGTTATTTTGATCTCGAGATATTAACCCTTTATTCTTCAAATTGAAAATTCCTCCAATCCCTTTGACACTTGATAACTTGAAAAATATTGCTTGGATTGTCTAGTTACTTTATATTTGTGTTCAGGTTACTGATTTACCGAGCTGTATAGTTTTTGGTGTAAATCTGATGATTTGATTCTGAGATATTAACCCTTTATCCTTCAAATTGAAAATTCCTCCAATCCCTTTGGCATTCGATAACGTGAAAAATATTGCTTGGATTGTCAAGTAACTTTACGTTTGTGTTCAGGTTACTGATGTACCAAGCTGTATAGTTTTTGGTGTAAATCTGTTATTTTGATCCTGAGATATTAACCCTTTATCCTTCAAATTGAAAATTCCTCCAATCCCTTTGGCATTCGATAACTTGAAAAATATTGCTTGGATTGTCAAGTTACTTTATGTTTGTGTTCAGGTTACTGATGTACCAAGCTGTATAGTTTTAGGTGTAAATCTGTTATTTTGATCCTGAGATATTAACCCTTTGTCCTTCAAATTGAAAATTCCCCCAATCCCTTTGGCATTCGATAACTTGAAAAATATTGCTTGGATTGTCAAGTTACTTTATATTTGTGTTCAGGTTACTGATGTACCGAGCTGTATAGTTTTTGGTGTAAATCTGTTATTTTGATCTCGAGATATTAACCATTTATTCTTCAAATTGAAAATTCCTCCAATCCCTTTGACATTCGATAACTTGAAAAATATTGCTTGGATTGTCTAGTTACTTTATATTTGTGTTCAGGTTACTGATTTACCAAGCTGTATAGTTTTTGGTGTAAATCTGATGATTTGATTCTGAGATATTAACCCTTTATCCTTCAAATTGAAAATTCCTCCAATCCCTTTGGCATTCGATAACTTGAAAAATAATGCTTGGATTGTCAAGTTACTTAATGTTTGTGTTCAGGTTACTGATGTACCAAGCTGTATAGTTTTTGGTGTAAATCTGTTATTTTGATCCTGAGATATTAACCCTTTATCCTTCAAATTGAAAATTCCTCCAATCCCTTTGGCATTCGATAACTTGAAAAATATTGCTTGGATTGTCAAGTTACTTTATATTTGTGTTCAGGTTACTGATGTACCGAGCTGTATAGTTTTTGGTGTCAATCTGTTATTTTGATCCTGAGATATTAACCCTTTATCCTTCAAATTGAAAATTCCTCCAATCCCTTTGGCATTCGATAACTTGAAAAAACTATTGCTTGGATTGTCAAGTTACTTTATATTTGTGTTCAGGTTATTGATGTGCTGATCTGTATAGTTTTTGGTGTAAATCTGATCATTTGATCCTGAGATATTAACCCTTTATTCTTCAAATTGAAAATTCCTCCAATTCATTTGGAATGGGATAACTCAAAAAATATCAATCCGATTGTCATGTTATTTTATATATTTATTCAGGTTACTGATGTGCTGTGCTGTATAGATTTTAATGTAAATCTGATAATTCCCCGTGGGAACCCCGGGAAGTAAGCAGCACTTGTTTACTGTGGTAAATCAGTTCCGCTTTACTAGTAAAATAGGACCCAGTCACCAATGCTTGGGGTGAAAGTCCTCTAAAATGGGCAACATGTAGATCAACGATTGACTGAACTTGACTTCATCTCCATGTTGTGTCACGATTAGCCATGGTGCATAAATATGTGACGTTAACCACCAACAAACAAACAAACAAATCTGATAATTTGATCTGGAGATGTTAACCCTTTATCCATCAAATTAGACACTCCTCCAAAACATTTCTACATGTACCCATACCATGTATGGTGTACATAATGTCAGCATCCATGGTGACTCTCTGTCGTACAGCTTTCTACTAGTTGCACGTATGGGTACACATCTGACGATTTCATCGGCCTATTTTTAATAGTATTTTGCTCTGTGACTCTAATCATTAGACACCTTGCATTTTATCATTTTCTCTTTCTGAAATAAGAAAATTTCTTGCATATATTGTAAATGTTTCTGTTTTAAAACATACTCTTTGAAATGTTTGAATGGGCCATTAGAGTGATCTCATTTGTGTTCAACAGTTTCAACACAAACCCACCAAACCTACCATGGATTGGTCTGGTATTTCTCCAAGCAACTTGCAAATATCCTTTTTATATGTCCATTGAAAATAAGATGTATTATGTCATTGATCTGTCCATCCATCCATAAACATTCTGGTTTCCGTGCAATAACTTGACTTATGATTTGTCCATAAGTGTTCAGATTTGATTTGTATCATTAACATAATTATGGGAGTACAGGTTAATATTGAATTAGTGATTAACAGATGTTCAGCAATCGTATCTGACATCAGCAGATTTTAACCCTTCAGTAGAAGTGTTCGAACATTGGTTCATGCCGATGGTTACATGCAACACCATGGGGTCAAAAACGGTTGTATTTACATTTCCTTCACGATCATACAAGCAGTAACAAGCTTAATAAATTGCCACAATGATTGGCAGGAATCATGATTGGTCTAATCTCATTGATTGGTTTGATCTTCCCCTTGATGGCTGCTCACAACACACATGCTACACCTTGTGTGATGACTCTAGGATATACGACATCATTGGAAACAAGTTAGACTACCAAAAATCACAATCATGCTCCAATAAACACAACCACAAATTTGGTTTCAGAATTGAAAGCACCATGTGGTTTCTCACAGAAATAAAACAAATATTGAATCAGCAGAATGACCACATAATTCACTTAAATGCAATATCTCCTGGCCAATGTCAATAATTTCTATACATATGCATTTGAATGGAATTAAATAACAAAACTTGTTCATTATACTTGCACCAATGACATTTCCAAGACAGTAAATCAAGATTTGGGGCTTTCAGCATCAATACACGAAACTCAACATGATATTCATTAATATTCATGACAACACCAACCGTGAAGCATTGTGTAAAATGTTCATCAGTTTATCAATTGCAGTTTCCTTTACCCAAGAAGAGCTTGCCACTTGCTCTTCATTTATACTATCTGACATATCTATTTCTACATGTAATTTTGAAAACTTGAACTCCAAAATCGGTTTCAAATTCAAAGTTGAAGTTGGATGGAAATTTGAGGTCTCAACGATCTAAATGAGCAACTTTTACTCATTAAAATTTTTAGGGTCGGCCGGGTTACCCTAAACACATTTTGGTTTTTTTTTTACTCGACATTTTACAACATTACAGGCATAGATATGTTATAATTATTTTATTATTTATTAGCTCACCTGACTGCAAGTCAGTGGGAGCTATTGCCATCACTTTTATCAGGCGTCCGTCGTCCATCAACTTTTTGCAAACTTGGCATCTTTTTCACAACCACTAGGCCAAATTCAAACATATATTACACAGACCATCTATGGAGTATACCCTTTCTGTTTTGTTAGCTCCGTCTGACAAAGTCAGCAGAGCTTTTCTGATATCGAGTTGTCCATCGTCCGTCCGTCCATCTGTCTGTCGTCCGGCCTCAACATTTTGTTTGTCCGAGCCATAATTTCTTTACCACTGGATATTTTTTAACAAAACTTTATAACAGAATGTATTGTCACTAGGCAGTGTGCCATCAATCACAATAAGGTCTGTATCCATCAACCTTAAGGTCACAGACTACCTGGTCAAAGTAACACCAATGTATTTGCCAAATTTTATTATGTTTTCAATTTTTGTCTAATAAACAAAGCTAATGAGCCTTCATTGAACAAGCTCAACAAACTTGTTCCAATGAGGGGCCATAAGCTATGTTTTTGAGACAAAAAATGATGATGTCTTCTAACCGTGTTGGGTAAAGGGTTATCAGAATCAGAGATTGGGGATCAAATGTTACCCTGTATATGGCTAGCCCTGAAAGTAGTTGCCTGGGCGGAGCTATCTTGGCCAAGAGGCCTCTTGTTTAAATGAAGCAGCTGCTATATTCAGGCTGTGGATTATGCCCCAAAAGCTTAAAAACCTTTAAAAATCTTCTCATGAATCACCAAAGGGAATGCCTTGATATTTGGTGTGAAGCATCCTTTGGTGTGGAAGATTAAAGTTTGTTCAAGGGAAGTTGATAGGTCAATATGTGTTGGGGCATATCCATTTTGGGCTCTGCCCAAAATTTCTATTTCAAGAACTGGTGGGCCAATTTCAACCAAATTTGGCATATAGTATAAGTGGGTCCAAAGTAATTGATTGATGTCCCCCCCCCCCCCCCACCCCCCCCCCCCCCCAAAAAAAAAAAAAAAAAAATTCAAAAGCCCATATATCCCAAACCACAAGGAACAGAGAACTGTTTTTTGGTATGAAGCATCCTTAGGACCAGAAGAAGGGATTGGTTAAAAAAAACTGCCACCTGCTCAATCAGGATGCCCGGTAGAGGGTATTGAAAAAAATGATGAGTCAACATTTTTGCAGTAGTTTATCCTGGAGGAAAATGTTCATTCACTGAGAACCTTGACTGACAGCTAGAATAACATATTGTTCTTAAATCAACAATGCTGCTAGCTTATCTTGTTATTATAATCTGAAAATATTGTGAACTTACAGTTTGTTATGCAAAATTTTATTTCATGTTGAATATGAACCCTTTCAATATGAATCCTGTTCCAAAGATTTTATTAATGCCATGAACAAACCCTTTCAATGCCGTATATCGTTCCTTGGAAAAAAATGGATCTGATTCCTGTATGAATATCTTGAATTTAACCCTCTCATGACTTCAGTGTGTTTTTATGCCCCCCGACTTAAGTCGGGTGGCATATAGTGATTGAAGTGTGCATGTGTCCATCTGCCCGTCCGTCTGTGTGTGTGTGTGTGTGTCTGGGTCAGTAACTTTAAAACGGTTAGGGCCACAGTCATCAAACTTCACACAATTATAAAGGGCCGTGGGAGGATGTGTCACACGCCATAGCCGGGTTCGTACCTTCAAGGTCAAGGTCACATTTCAGGGTCACACTAAAAATTGGTCAATATTCGTGTCTCAGCCATAACTCAGAAACGAATCATAGTACAATTGTTAAACTTTTTACAAATGTTAAGGGCAGTCAGAAGGTGTGTCGCGTATAATAGTTTCCGCCGCATCTGCAACGTGGAGGTCACAATTGACCTTCATATGTTCAGGGTCACAAATCGTGTCTCAAGCATAACTCCAAAACTATTAGGGCTACAATCATCTAGAATCGCTCAATTATAAAGGACAGCGGGTCGATGTGTCACACACCACAGCCAGGTCCATAATGTCAAGGTCAAGGTCACATTTCAAGGTCATACTGAACACGGTTAGGGCCACAGTCATCAAATTTCACACAATTATAAAGGACCATGGGAGGATGTGTCCCATACCATAGCTGGGTTCGTACCTTCAAGGTCAAGGTCACACTAAAAATTGGTCAATATTCGTGTCTCAGCCATAACTCAGAAACGAATCATAGTACAATTGTTAAACTTTTTACAAATGTTAAGGACAGTCAGAAGGTGTGTCGCGTATAATAATTTCTGCCACATCTACAAGGTGAAGATTTTATTTCATTATGAACTCTTACTGCTGGGCATATATGTTTTTTTCTGCTTTCTTGGAAACATTTATCTGATTCCTGTATGCATATCTTTAATTTAACCCTCTCAAGACTGCAATGTGGGTTCCAAAAATGACTTCAGTGTGTTTTCCAAAGATTTTATGTCATGCTGAACCCTTTAAATTCTGGAAACATTTATCTGATTCCTGTATGCATGTCTTTAATTTAACCCTTTCAAGACTGCAATGTGGGTTCCAAAGATTTTATTGATGCCATGAACAAACCCTTTCAATGCTGTATATGGTTCCTTGGAAAAATATTGATCTGATTCCTGTATGAATATCTTGAATTTTACCCTCTCATGACTTCAGTGTGTTTTTTGAAGATTTTATTTCATGGTAACCCTTTCACTACTGTGCGCGTATATGTTTTCTTCTGGTTTCTTGAAAACATTTATCTGATTCCTGTATGCATATCTTTAGTTTAACCCTCTCAAGACTGCAATGTGGGTTCAAAAAATTTTATTGATGCCATGATCAAACACTTTCAATTGTGTGCACATATATGTTTTTTCTGGTTTCTTGGAAAAAAATGGATCTGATTCCTGTATGAATATCTTATTTAACACTCATGACTTCAATGTGTTTTCCAAAGATTTTAATTTATATTGAACCCTTTTAATTCTGCGCACATATATGTTTTTTCTGGTTTCTTGGAAACATATATCTGATTCTCGTATGGATGTCTTTAATTTAACCCTCTCAATACTTCAGTATGGCTTTCAAAGATTTTATTGATGCCTTGATCAAACCTTTTCAGTGTTGTTCACATGTGTTTTTTCTGGTTTCTTGGAAAAAATGTCTCAAATTCCTGTATGAATATCTTTAATTTAACCCTCTCAAGGCTTCAATGTGGGTTCCCAAGATTTTATTTCATGTAATCTTGTTAATGAAAACCTATTTCTGATTTCTTTAAAAATATTTTACCCCCAAAATAAGCCTCCATAAATTCTCTTTCTGTTTTGTTTATTTTTAATGCTTTAACCATTTTCACACAGACTTGAATTTACTGGCAGCATTAAAATTCTGTTTCTCTAGTTTGAAATCTTTCTTATTCTTTAAAACCACTGTGTCAAATTCATTCATTTATGGTACAGACCATCTTTGGAGTAAACCCTTTCTCCTTTGTTCAAATGAAGCTGCTGCCATCTTCAGGCTGGTGGAATTTACTCTTCTATATTTCCCTCCAAATTACTAGATCCCTGGGGGTTAATGCTCCATAAGCCTAATAAGCTTTTAAAATCCTCTTTTTATAAGCCACTTGCAATAATGCTTAGATTTCTTGTTTGGAACTTACTTTAGTGATGCAGATTCACTTTTTTTCAAAGAAACTCAGTAAGTCGGAATTTTTTTTGTTTGTTTGGAGGTGGGGGTAGGGAGAACCACATTAGTTGAAAACAAAGCAAAAATTCACAGAACAGAGCTTGCTAGAAAGCTTTCCTAGGACCAGCAGAAATGAATGGCCAAAAAAGTTGCCTTTTGTTTGTGTCATTGCAAATAAAAAAAAAATTGCACTTGCTGCTGATCACTTTCTGATACACTCATCTCTTTTGACAACTTGAGCCAGGTGAGCCATTTAGGCTTACTTGAGCCTCTGGTTATTATAATACTATCACTCTTACTACTCAAGTTGGAGTTACAGTCAAAAACCAGGTTCCAGATTAATTACTAGCACCTATTATTATCAGTACCTTACCTCTTGTCAATAACTGTTGACCTTTACTTTGACCAGTAAGGGCTCTTAGAATTTATGAAAGTAGTTCTAACTTTATTAGAAAAGGAAGGACTATTCCCATTCATTCCATTTCCAAAAATATTTAGCCGACTCTCCACATCGCATACAGCCAAGGCATATATTCCATCTAAATTTGGGAGAATTTATTTGGATTCTCGCAAAAATGGTTGCGCGACTCCATACCTGCTATCATTGTTGAACCCATGAGGCTAACATGGTTGAACCCCTGTTGTATACTGATAACACCACATGTTAACCCTTTACCCAACACAGCTTTTTAATTTTTAAAACATAAACTGAATTTGATAATTGTTTAAAAAATAAACAATATTTACTAATAAAACCTTACAAATATGGATGTCATATTTGTACAATTTTATGGACAAAGTGTTAGGATATTTCAGGTCATGTTAGCATTGTATTGGTTAATTTGCTGCTGTTATGTTAGGTAAAGGGTTAAAATGACTCGATTCTCTTCACTCGAATTCTAGCAGAGGTGCAGCAAGAATTCACATGGATTCTCACTGGTTTTGTTGCACAGATCTTTGGTTGAATTGATTATCGGATTCTCGTCGAAACATAAGCCCTGACAACAGTCTATCTGATGTGGATAGCAGAGTGAATAAAATTTCAGCTCATGAGATTAGATCATTGTCTTCTTCATAGGTATATGCAACTTCTGGGCTTCATCATAAGGCTGCACACTGGACTCAGCCTTCAACATTCACTACATTTTATCTTGGAAATCTGGAATCTGTGTCAAAGGACCTAAGATCTTAAGGTCTGTGGCTCAAAATGTAATCAGCATTACATTTTGTATGCAACGTTTTACATTTAATGTGGCCTTCTCCTCTGTTTTGTGAGAGAATTTCCACACAAAATGGCAGGTGGAGGTGGGGAGAGTGGTTGAGAGAAAGGTCATCTCGGATTTCTGACACTTTCTTGTTTCGAAAGTTACACAAACTTCTCTCTTGTATATTATGAGGGTGGCCACAATCTATGCCAAAGTTTGCTATATGTATATTTGTGGAGAGTGTTAGAGGTCATTGGTGCATTCCATACAACAGGGTTCGTACGTGAGTGTGGAAGTCTGGAAAAAGTATGGAATTTTTAAAAACATTTTCCAGGCCTGGAAAAAGTATGGAAAATGATGTTTCCATTTAAATGTAATGGAAAAAGTATGGAAATTTAATTAACAGTATTCAGAGTCACTTGTGCTGTTCATGAAATGCAAATTTCTTACTAAATTTCTCTTTAGGCCACACAAAGTAGATCTTCTGTTTCTCAGCCCATTATTTGTAAAATTGCATGCGGGCGAGCGTTTTTTTATTTTATTTTTTATTTCTGTAATTATATCTTTGTCATCAAAAGTTCATGTTCTTGTTTTATGTTTTAGGCCTCATAATCTACAGAATAGCCTGGGTGGTGGTGTATTTCATCCCTTGAGAGCAAGAAGCTAAAGCATTGCAAAGCCTTCTCGCACTCAAGGGACAAATTCATCAATTTTTTTAATTTGGGTAAAATATTAGACATAAACCATTTAATTTTAATTTTTTTTAAGTTAAATTGGTTATAAAAAGAGAGCATGCGGTGGCCAAAAGGACCATGCGGGAGGGCCTGAGAAACAGATTTTTTATTTTTTTAGGCCTTATTTTAGTTTTTATTTCGTTTTGAATCCGATTTCAAAACCTGTAAAATTTAGGCCTTTGTAACCCAACACGGAAATAAACGATCTGACACGAGCATTAATGACCATTAATCGATCCATATATTTTCATGATCAAAATGGCTGCACCCACGGATAATGTGTTTATATTATTAACGTCAAGAAAAACAATACACAAACTTGAAAGTTTGGTCTGCTAAGTTGAGCGATTGTGCAATACCATCAACAAATTAAAGTGAAAGGAAATGGGAAAATGTGAGTTTTCATAAACGTGGTTGGAAAGTCATATTAGCGGGAACACAAAATTCAAGACAAAGTCAAAGACAAAATGTGTCATTTGTGACATGTCTTTTGGCGTCTCAGATACACGGTAAGTGACATTAACAAGACATAAGGCCTCCAGAAAACCTACTATTTTGGATAGAATACTCTCAAAAAAACAACAAAAAAAACGCAGCACAGCCAACAGTAACTGTTGTTGATTGACTTGTTACTAAAGAATTTTAATAGGTTTGTTTCATTAGTTGTGGTAATTGGTGGTAAAACTCAAGAGAACTGGCAGTGAGGTTAAACCACAACACATTGCATGTACATGTAAGTGTTTTGTAAGATACATTTTTAGCTCAACTTTGGCGAAGCCAAATTTGAGCTTTTGTCATGGCCCGTCGTCCGTCTGTCAACAATTGGATACGGCTCGGGCTAGAGGCCGTATTTATGAACCGATCTTTACGAAACTTCTTGGGTACCTTTGTTATGACCGTGGGACGAGAACGATTGTTTTTGGGTGCGGTCCGAAATTCAAGATGGCTGCCAGCCGCCATTTTGTACCGGCGATGCGGAAATCTGTTTTTTGTACAGAGCTTCCATATGAAAGCTCTGATTTGAATAATTTTTTGTATGAATGTTTAGTACTATGGGATACATCACATTCACATATAATACGGGTTTTTTTCTTGTGCGTAAATTGAGCAAATTAGACTAATTTTGATGTTTTTTGGTGTTACTTTCAGCACTGTAAGTGCAAATGCCAATACGACTCGGGCCAGAGGCCGTATTTATGAACCGATCTTTACGAAATTTCTTGGGTACCTTTGGTATCAGCGTCGGACGAGAACGACGTTTTGGGGTCCGGTCCGAAATTTAAGATGGCCGATGGCAGCCATTTTGTACAAAATTAGGTGCAATCAGATTTTTGCACAGAACTTCCATATGAAAGCGCTGATTTGAATTATTTTTTTTGTGAATTTTTAGTACCATGGGATACATCACATATAATACGGGTTTTTTTCTTGTGCCGAAATTATGCAAATTAGATGAACTTTGATTTTTTCAGTGCGACCTTCACACAGTAAGTACACTTGTCAATACGGCTCAGACTAGAGTCTGTATTTATGAACTGATCTTCACGAAATGTCTTGGGTACCTTTGTTATCACCTTGGGACGAGAATGAGTGTTTCTGGGTGCAGTGTAAAATTCAAGATGGCTGCCAGTGGCCATTTTGTACCAAAATTAGGTCTAATCAGTTTTTTGTACACAACTTCTATACAGCTCAGACTAGAGGCCATATTTATGAACCAATCTTTACGAAACTTCTTGGGTACCTTTGTTATCACCGTGGGATGAGAGCGAGTGTTTTTGGGTGTGGTCCAAAATTCAAGATGGCCACCAGCAGCCATTTTGTACCAAAATTAGTGCAATCAGTCTTTTGTACAGAACTTCTGTATGAAAGGTCTGATTTGAATAAATTTTTGTATGAATGTTTAGTAACATGGAATACATCACATATTGTAAGGGTTTTTCTTCGTGCAGAAATTATGCAAATTAGATGAACTTGGATTTATTCAGTGCTACTTACACAATGTAAGCACACATGTCAATACGGCTCAGGGTAGAGGCTGTATTTATGAACAGATCTTCACAAAACTTCTTGGGTACCTTTGTTATGACCGTGGGACGAGAACGAGTCTTTTTGGGTGCAGTCCGAAATTCAAGATGGCTGCCAGCTGCCATTTTGTACCGACGATGCAGAAATCTGTTTTTAGCTCAACTTTGGCGAAGCCAAATTTGAGCTTTTGTCATGGCCCGTTGTCCGTCGTCTGGCCGTCTGTCCGTACGTCAACAATTGGATATGGCTCAGGCTAGAGGCCGTATTTATGAACCGATCTTTACGAAACTTCTTGGGTACCTTTGTTATGACCATGGAACGAGAACGAGTGTTTTTGGGTGCGGTCCGAAATTCAAGATGGCTGCCAGCCGCCATTTTGTACCGACGATGCAGAAATCTGTTTTTTGTACAGAACTTCCATATGAAAGCTCTGATTTGAATAATTTTTTGTATAAATGTTTCGTACCATGGTTTTACATCACATATAATACGGGGTTTTTTCTCGTGCGTAAATTGTGCAAATTAGACGAATTTTGATGTTTTTGGGGGTTACTTTCAGCACTGTAAGTGCAAATGCCAATACGGCTCGAGCTAGAGGCCGTATTTATGAACCGATCTTTACGAAACTCCTTGGGTACCTTTGTTATCACCGTGGGACGAGAACGAGTGTTTTTGGGTCCGGTCCGAAATTCAAGATGGCCGATGGCAGCCATTTTGTACAAAATTTGGTGCAGTCAGATTTTTGCACAGAACTTCCATATGAAAGCGCTGATTTGAATAATTTTTTGTGTGAATGTTTAGTACCATGGGATACATCACATATAATACGGGTTTTTTTCTCGTGCAGAAATTATGCAAATTAGATGAACTTTGATTTATTCAGTGCCACTTACACAGTGTAAGCACACATGTCAATACGGCTCAGGGTAGAGGCTGTATTTATGAACCGATCTTCACAAAACTTCTTGGGTACCTTTGTTATCACCTTGGGACGAGAATGAGTGTTTCTGGGTACGGTCCATTTTGTACCGAAATTAGGTCAAATCAGTTTTTTGTCACAAGTTCTATACAGCTCGTATTTATGAACTGATCTTCACAAAACTTCTTGGGTACCTTTGTTTTCACCTTGGGACAGGAACGAGTGTGTTTTGGGGTGCTTTTGTTATCACTGTGCTGAGAACAAATATTTTGGGGTTCAGTCAGACCCACTCTGAGACTGAAAGATTTTTTTCTAGTTTAGCATCTGACTGTCACCCACCTTTACAATACTTTACCTACACATTTGTTACAGGCAACAGTCAGTATTTATGTACAGACAGTTACAATACTTTATATGTACCTTTGTTATCAGGTCATTACCTAGATGTTTGTCATTGCTGTGTCACATACTATACATGTACATGTCTTTGTCTTGACAAGTTGAGCTACAGTGTCATTGACACTTTCATTGATTTATCTGGTCACCCAAGAAGTTACAAAAAACTGGGATGGCTGCAAAGGGTATGGAAAAAATAGAGGAGTGTCTGGAAAAAGTATGGAAAAAGTATGGAATTTTTTTTCTTGGTAGGTGTGGGAACCCTGATATATTCCCCCCCCCCCCCTCCCCCCATGATTTATAATGTTAATATAAAAAAATTGTTATCTATGTTACCTCTGCCCTGTGGATACCCCAGGAAGTGGAACAGTGCTTGTTTACTGCAGTAAACATATTCTGCTTTACTGGTAAAATAGAACCTGGAATTAATGTCTGGGGTGGAAGTCCTCTGAAGTGGGCAGCATAGGTATAAACGATGGGCTAAATTTGTCATCATACCAATGTTGCCGTCTTGATATAGCCATGGATGCAGAAAGTGACCTTAATCACCAATAAAAAAAAATATTACCTGTGTTCTCATTTATACCCTTAACCTAAATATAGCATTTTGGAAAATGCGTGGTTTAAAAAGAGGTAATAAGTATTACTCTGGGTTAGGATTCCTTTATCCTATATGGCCCATCTATTAATGCCCATTTAGTTAATATTGACAGATGTAGACTGCTATTATTATCTCTAATCTCTTTTAGAGATTCCCTTCTCCTGGAGTTAATTATACAGGCCTGCTTACAACTCTGCTCCTTTGTTCTGTATTAACCCTCCTTTCCTTTTATTTATTCGGCATCATCTGGGCCAGTGGTAATAGTGGATAAATGCTGGAAATTAAAAAAAATTTATCATACCTACCACTAGCCAAGACAGGAAGTGCCCTCCTATAAATTGTTCTCTCACACCTCTCGGCATTCAACTATTTACACTCAGCCGGCATTTCAAAACAATTTTTATTGGCGAGAATGGATGGCACTTTGCACATATGCAGACATCATCTATTGAGTACCATATTGGACTCCAGTTTTTTTTGTTTCTTTCACTTAATGTTTGGAGTTGTGGGGTTGAAAATTTAACAGGGTTTGTACGGTTCATTCAATAGAGTTTTGGAAAATCTTTTTTTTTTTCTGTAGTCTGGAAAAGTCATGGAAATTTGATAACAATTCACTATGCCATTTCTCTGAAAAATTGAGTATAAAAATCCAAAAAAGAGAGTGTGCTGGTCATACTGATAAGGGAAAGGTCATGAAGATTGGGAAGAAAAGTTTGGAAAAGTAGTAGAAAGGTTATGGAATTTGATTCTCAAAAATGTGTACGGCCCTGATTTAAGTATTTGGCCTGATTCATTTGAATAGAATAGCCAGCTTCAGCATGTTTGGGCCAGTGGTAAGTATGATGAATATAGAAATTATTTTAAATTTCCAATTTTTTGTAAGCTGTATTGGACCAATATTGATTTTCTTTAGACTATCCTTTTAAATTAGTAGAATCAAACTGGTGGAAAAAATATGCTTACCCTGGCTAAACAAAGACTATCCTTATGATTAGTAGAATCAAACTGGTGGAAAAAAATGCTTACTCTGGCTAAACAAATGAAAAAAAGCTCTCATTGCCCCCTTAACTCTTTAACGAATCGCCCACATTATTTGCAGATTAAACAGTTGAAAAAAATATACAGTGGAGCCCTCTTAATTGGATATCTCTTTACTGAATTACCCTGTTAACTGAATATAATTTCCAAACACAAAACCATTTACCATACCTCCAGTACAAATTTAACCTGTTAATTTAATATAGGTTATAGAGTAAACTCCTGTTAATTGAATAAAAAATCTTTTAACCTGTCAAGAAATTACTCTGACTCTCCCCAGTTTTCCTTTGTTTATAGACCTATTTGGCTTCAGTACATCCAATACAGGCATTTAATCTATTATATCTTGTTTGACAGAGCTCATTGAGCTCTGTCAAACAAGATATAATAGAATAAATGCTAAGTTGATCCCACTTTTTTTTCAAAGTGGGATATACTGGATTGCATCTGGACTTAGATGTCTGTTCGTGTTATAACTTCAACATTACTGCTCTGATTTTTATGTAATTTGATACTGATGTTCCTTATCATGAAATCTTTAAGGAGCAAGAGCCGTTTTGGTGTTGGAATATTATTTTGTGAGTTATGGCCCTTTGAATATACAAAAAAATAGGCTATTTTTTGTCTGTTCACATCTTATCTTAGGTTTGGGTTATTGGATTTCAATGAAATTTGGAATGAAAATTGTTTATGGGAAAGGCTTTTAAATGAGTCTCTAATAATATTTCTTACTTTTTGCTTTTTAGACTTATCCCCCTTTTTAACATGGAAAATTCGCTGTTTGCCTCGTTTCATAAACCTTAAACATTATCCTTTTCATCAAACACTAAACAGAGTCAGGTTAAGCTACAGTGTCATTAACACTTTCAATGAAAATTGCTGTGGCTGGATATTGTCTTTACGTCGTGTTAGGTAAACAGGTCTCAATTTGTTCACAGAAGATTGATTAGCAACTTTTTTGTAGCCAAGATTGGGGGCCCAAGGACCCTCTGGGTCGACCATGGTTCAGTCTGGAGTGAGAAAATGTAACTGGGTCTTACTTTCAAACTCATTTTTCCAAGTATATGAAGAGAAATTATATTATTCTGTTACTTACTAGTATTCAAGTGCCAGATGAGTCCAGGTAAAGAAATACATTGCTATGATAGAGGTTGATCCCATCTCTAATATATCAACCAATTCATCTAATTTTATCATATATTCTCACCATGTATGTCCTGCTGAGTTCCAGAACACATGTAAAGTTTACCTTGTGACAAAATGTACTTCCAGTTTCATAAAACACGTTACTTCCCAGAAATACATAAATGTGTGTCCCTGACATTCCAGTTTGACATCATCAGGATTTCCCCACCCACCAATCAGAAGATGCTCAGCAAGCTACACACAGTAGTTGATGATATAAATAGTATGCAATTTGCAGACTCATTATACATTGTACCATCCAACTTGGTGATTGTGAGAATACCTTTTGCATTCGTAGATTTTATCCCAATGTAAAAAACTGCTAATCAATTCCAGCTATTGCTGTACAGCTCGCATTTTTCGCTTTGTCGTTTGCGTTGTGAAACCAAACAAATTGAGACCTGGATAAAGGGTTAAAGAACATAAACTAGTGAATTTTTTTACAGAACCACATTACATTTTGCATCCGAAAGTTGTATTTGGTTGGAGTAACCCATTACCCAACCAGAAAAGCAGACAACACGAACAAATTTCTGGAATAACTAAAAATTTTAATTTTTTTGCTTCTAAATCCTAGCTTACGATCCCTTGATGGAAGAAGCTTGTCAGCTATTTTTAAAAACAAAAAAAAAGAAGAAAAAAAAATTGGAATGAATGGTGATTTTTAGCTCACCTGACTGAGCTATAGTGGTCACTCACCGTTCGTCATCCGTGAACATGGTTTTTGCTCCTGCCCCTCCTAAACTGAACCAATTTTAGTTAAATTTGAGGTGATTGCTTGTTCTGACATCACATTGTTTTATTTTTTTTTCAAATCAACTTGACCAGTCCCATAGGGAGGAGTGAAGGAAAATTCTCCAAAATTTAAAAAAAATCTTCTCATTGAAGATGTATATGTAGCTTCCTTTTGAGTTGCAGAATCAAGTTTGTTCAAACGAAATTGGTGGTGCAATATTTACCTTTGTAATGGAAGGGGCAAGATTTTTGGCTCCGTCCCAAGTTTCTATTTTCCGAACCGATGGTCCGATTTGAACCAAATTTGGTATGTGGTATTATTGAGTCATATGTACTTGTAAATTTCCAGTGTCCCCGTGGGAACCCCAGGAGCTAAAAATAGAAATATTTTCAAACGCTTCTATTTCCCAAACCACACAGAACAGTGAACTCTTATTTTGTATGTAGCATCCTTACAACCAGTAGAATTGAGTGGTAAAAAAAAATGCCATTGATTGTGTCGGTGTTCTTTTGGGGGGGCATCGAAAAAATACTGAGTCAGGTTATTTGCAAAAATTAAAAAAAGTATTTTCTTCAGAACCACTGAGCAGAATCTTTTGATATTTGGTATACAGCATCCATAGGGAGTCAGATACAAGTTTGTTAAAATGAAGCCTTGGGCTCAATACAAGAGCCCGAATTTTTAATTTAGGGCAATATGGGGAAATATCTTCTTCAGAACCACCAGTCAGAATCTTTTAATGTCTGGTATACATCATTAGCTCACCTGACTGAAAGTCAGGGTGAGCTATTGTGATCACTCGCCATCCGTTGTCCGTCGTCCGTGAACATGGTGTTTGCATCTTCTCCAAAACTGCTGAACCAATTTAAGTGAAATTTGAGATGCTTGTTTGTTATGACATCACATTTTGATTTTGTTCAAATCAAGTTGCCCTGCCCCTCGGTAGGGCCATGCCCAAAAAGTGTGCCTAAATCTTACAAAATCTTCTCATGAACCAGCAGTAGGAGAGACTTGATATTTGGAGTGCAGCTTCGTTTTGGTTTGTAAAGTCAGATTTGTTCAAGAGAAGTTGGTGGGGCTATATTTGCTATTGTTATGGGAGGGGCAAGAATTTTCTATTTTTCAGACTGAAAGGCTGATTTGAACCAAATTTGATATGAGGGCTTATTGTGTCATAAGTACCTAATTTATGCCCAAAAAATTTTTCCATTTGCCCCATGGGAACCGCAGGAGCTAAAAATAGAAATAAATTTAAAATGCCCATCAAAAACTACACGGCACTCAGAATTTTTATTTTGTGTGAAGCTTCCTTAGGAACAGCAGAAAGGAATTCTCCCAAAAAAAAATTTTGCCATTGGTTTTATCACAGGGTACTTTTGAAAAAATGCTGAGTCATCATTTTTAGCTCAACTTTGACGAAGTCAAATTTGAGCTGTTTTCATGGCCCGTCGTCCGTCTGTCCGTCCGTCTGTCCATACGTCAACAATTGGCTATGGCTCGGGCTAGAGGTTGTATTTATGAACCGATCTTTACGAAACTTCTTGTGTACCTTTGTTATGACCCCGGGATGGGAATGAGTGTTTTTAGGTGTGGTCCGAAATTCAAGATGGCTGCCAGTGGCCATTTTGTACCGATGATGCAAAAATCAGTTTTTTGTACAGAACTTCTGTACGAAAGTTCTGATTTGAATAAAGTTTTGTATAAATGTTTAGTACCATGGGATACATCACATATAATGCAGGTTTTTTTCTCGTGCGTAAATTATGCAAATTAGACTGACTTTGATTTATTTACTGTTACTTTCAGAGCTGTAAGTGCCAAGCTGCTATGGCTCGGGCTAGAGGCCGTATTTATGAACCAATCTTTACGAAACTTCTTGGGTACCTTTGTTATGATCGTGGGATGAGAACGAGTGTTTTTGGGTGCAGTCCGAAATTCAAGATGGCTGCCAGCAGCCATTTTGTACCGACGATGCAGAAATTTTTTTTTGTACAGAACTTCCATATGAAAGCTCTGATTTGAATAATTTTTTGTATGAATGTTTAGTACCATGAGATACATTACCTATCATATGGGTTTTTTTCTCGTGCTTATATTATGCAAATTAGACTAACTTTGATTTATTTAGTGCTACTTATACTCTGTAAGTGCACAGGTCAATATGGCTCGGACTAGAGGCTGTATTTATCAACCGATCTTCACGAAACTTCTTGGGTACCTTTGTTATCACCTTGGGACGAGAACGAGTGTTTCTGAGTGCGGACCAAAATTCAAGATGGCTGCCAGTGGCCATTTTGTACCGAAATTAGGTCCAATCAGTTTTTTGTCACAACTTCTATACAGCTCGTATTTATGAACTGATCTTCACGAAACTTCTTGGGTACCTTTGTTTTCACCTTGGGGCAGGAAGGAGTGTGTTTTGGGGTGCCTTTGTTATCACAGTGCTATGAGAACAAATATTTTTGGGTTCAGTCAGACCCACTCTGGGACTCCAAAGATTTCTTTTCTAGTTTAGCATCTCACTGTCACCCACCTTTACAATACTTTACCTATACATTTGTTACAGGCTACGGTCAGTATTTATGTACAGACAGTTACAATACTTTATATGTACCTTTGTTATCAGGTCATTACCTAGATGTTTGTCATTGCTGTGTCACATACTATACATGTACATGTCTTGACAAGTTGAGCTACAGTGTCTTTGACACTTTCATTTAACACTGTGAGTAATGGGAAAAACATTAAAGAATCTTCTCCCATACCACTGCTCCAAAGGCTTCCATTTTTCGCATATAACATCTCTGGGAGATTCATTCCCACGTTTGTTGAAATTAAATCCCTGGGTCCATATTTGAGCTCTCTGTGGGAGATTCAGATTAGTGCAATATGAGGAATTTTCTTTAAAAATCTTCTTCTTCTTCTGATCCACCAATCAGAACCTTTTGATATTTGGGATGCAGCATCCTTAGGGCGTTGAGATTCAAATTTGATCAAGCCAAGTCCCTGGCTTCATATTTGGGCTCCCTGTGGGAGCTCGAATTATAGCTTAATTCAATATGAGGAATCTTTAAAAATATTTTTCTTCAGATCCAGTCCCTGGGTTCATATTTGGGCTCCCTGTGGGATCCCGAATTATAAGTTCAGTATGAGGAATATTCTTTAAAACATCTTTTTTTTTCAGATCCACCGGTCAGAATCTTTTGATATTTGGTATATGCTTTTCTTAGGAGGGGCAGATGCAACTTGTTCAAATCAATTCCCTGGGCTGATATTGAGGCTACCATGTCAGGTGAGCACCCTCAGGCCCTCTGGGGCCTCTTGTTGTTATGAGGGTCAGATTCAGGATTGTTCAAATCAAGTTTCTCGGTCAATATTTGGACTTCCTGTGGAAACCTGAATTTATTTGCAATATGGGGGATAATCTTTAAAAATCTTCTTCTTCAGATCCACCAGTCAGAATCTTTTGATATTTGGTATACGGCATCCTTCGGGAGGTCAGATCTAAGTTTGTTCAAATCAAGTCCCTGGGTTAATATTTAGGCTCCCCATTGGACCCCGAATTTTAACTTAGTCCAATATGAGGAATAATCTTTAAAAATATGTTTCTTGAGATACAGACAGAATCTTTAGAAATTTTGTATAAAGCATCCTTTCTGGGTTCACATTCAGTTTGTTCAAATAAAGTCCTTGGGTTCATGTTTGTGTTCCCCGGAGGGGGGCAAATTTTAACATTATGCAAAATTGGTAATAATCTCAAAATCTTCTTTTCCAGAACCACCAGTCAGAATCTTTTGATACTTGGTATACAACATCCTTCAAGTTTGTTTCAGGCAAGTCCCTAGGTTGATATTTAGACTCCCTAGTTTTCCATTACTGAAAATCTGGGCATTATTTCTGTGGTAGCATCCCAATACTAGAAAAAAAATCATCTTGCAGGGACAGCAGAGTTAAAAATAATTAAATAACTTCATTCCTCTGTTGTGCTAACTAACTATAGATAGTAATTAAATCTTTCTTTAAACAACTTTGGTCAGATAGGCGCCTCAAGCCCCATGGGGCCTCTTGTGAATATCACTTCACTGGCAGTTGATATTGGCCATTACATTTGGTAAAGGGTTAAAAGTAGAAAAGTGTAAGAATATATGTAACTAGATTTTTGGTTTGTTTCACAGGTATTATTGAGGATCATCAGGTTCCGTATTATGATTGTGTTCCAAGTGATCCTAGTTTTGAAGACATGAGAAAAGTAGTATGCATTGAAAGAATGAGACCAGAAATTCCAAATAGATGGTCATCAGATGAAGTGAGTTTCTTATGTTTAAACCAGTTTTCATTACGATGTGAATGTATTTTATTTTTGATTTGTCTGTTTGACATGAGTTGAGGTGCATTAAAATAGGATTGGTCCAAGTATTGTTTCAGGGCATGAAAACGTGTTATCCAGCATGTATGCTACATTGGCTCTACCTCTAATTGTTGGATTCAAGTGTATTAGGACAGCAGTCTTCTTTGTATATCCCCACTCTCGAAGAGAAAGGAGGGTATACTGGATTACCTGCGCCCATCCATTGTGCATCCATCCATCCATCTGTGTGCCTCCATCAGCAGCAATACCTTAGTGAGTGGATGGATTTCAATGAAATTTGGTATGAGGGATGCTTGTGATAAGCTGCTTCTGCACATGTTATAAAAAAGTTGTTTGCATTTTTTCAGTAGAGTTACAGTTCTTACTTTGTGAAATTTTGAGTGATTTTTTAGCTCAACTTGACAAAGTCCAGCTGAGCTATTGCCATCACTTCTCGTCTGTTGGCGTACGTACGTCCACAATTTCCTTTGGCACACCTCACAGGTCGCATTTATGATCAGATCACTTTGAAACTTGGTATGCTTGTTTGGGGTGACCTCCAGATGGGAGCTATCGATTTTTTTCATTTTCTGTCAAAAAATGTTGCCGCGGCCAACATTCTTAGAACTTAGTTTAGTCAGAAGACCTCAATATTTCCCTTTGGCACACCCTACAGGGCACATTTATGATTGGATTGCTTTGAAACCTGGTATGCTTGTTTAGGGTGACCTCTGGATGGGAGCTATCGATTTTCTTCAATTTCCGTCAAAAAATGTTGCCACGGCCAACGTTCTTAGAACTTAGTTTTGTCAGACCTCAATATTTCCCTTTGGCACACCCTTCAGGGCACATTTATGATCGCATTGCTCTGAAACCCGGTATGCTTGTTTGGGGAGACCTCTAGATGGGAGCTCTCGATTTTCTTCAATTTCCGTTGAAAATGTTGCTGCTGTCAACGTTCTTAGAACTTCGTTTAGTCATACTTTACCTGTACATTTGTTACAGGCTACAGTCAGTATTTATGTACAGACCTTTACAACACTTAACATGTACCTTTGTTATCAGGTCATTGCCTAGATGTGTTTCATTGCTGTGTCACATACAATACATGTACATGTCTAACACAAGTTGAGCTACAGTGTCATTGACACTTTCATTTTAATTCATTTAAGCTTTAGAAGACCAGCACTGAGGTGGGGGTATGAATTGCCTTCAGCAATAGCTCATGTTTGTGGAGGAAACTGATCTTAAGGCTAAATGCATATTATCTTGCTTTCATATGTACAGAATTGTTTATCCCCACCCTTTTCCCCACAGGGAAGGGATATAGTAAGAAGCTCCGGCCATCTGTCTCCATTCTTTCATCCCACCTTCCTTTTGTCCATCAGAAATTTTTTTATGCAATAATTTAAACAATAGTTATTAGATTTCAAATATTATTGGTATGCTGCTTTATATTAACTGGGCCTTGAACAAGTTTAGTAACCTGAACCACCATTATTATACCCCCGCTTCGAAGAAGTGGGGGCTATATAGGAATCGCCCTGTATGTCCGTACATCCGTCCGTCCATCCATACATCTTTCCGTCCGGACAAATTCTTGTGTGCGCAACTCCTCCTACATTAATGAACCGATTTTGATGAAACCTTCATCTCTACTAAGTGAACATGTGCATATTCCAAACTTGTTGATCTGCGACAATTTTAACCAGGTTATCTCGCTTGAACTTTGATTTAATATGGGTTTCTATATGAAATTCTTGTGTGCGCAACTCCTCCTACATTTATCAATCAATTTGGACAAAACTTTTCAGACATCATCACTACTAAGTGAACATGCGCATATTCCAAGATTTTTGATCTGCGACAATTTTAACCAGGTTATCTCCCTTTGACTTAGATTTATTGTGTCTTTCCATCCGAACAAATTCTTGTGTGCGCAACTCCTCCTACATTAATGAACCGATTTTGATGAAACCTTTCAAACATCATCTCTACTAAGTGAACATGTGCATATTCCAAACTTTTTGATCTGCGACAATTTTAACCAGGTTATCTCTCTTGAACTTTAATTTAATATGGGTTTCTGCATGAAATTCTTGTGTGCGCAACTCCGACATTTATCAATCAATTTGAACGAAAGTTTACAGACATCATCACTACTAAGCGAACATGCGCATATTCCAAAATTTTTGAGCTGTGGCAATTTTAACTGGGTTATCTCCCTTTAACTTAGATTTATTATGGGTTTCTACATGAAATTCTTGTGCGTGCAACTCCTCCTACATTTATCAATCAATTTTGATGAAACCTTTCAAACATTATCACAACTAAGTGAACATACGCATATTCCCAAATTTTGATCTGCGACAATTTTAACCAGGTTATCTCCCTTTAACTTGGATTTATTATGGGTTTTCAAATGGGATTCTTGTGTGTGCAACTCCTCCTACATTAATGAACCGATTTTGAATACATGTTGCACATTGTAAATGTGTTTTTCCAAATGTAAACCATATATGTGTGGGCTCTTTAAGTATTCAGTGCTGTTCTGTGGAAGGCACATGCAAATACAAATTTCAACAACAAAAAATGATCTTTATGTATACATTTCCTTATGGCCTTCGCCTACATGATCAGAAGTGCATTCCTCTAAAAACCCAAGTGGGGGTATTAATCACCTTCAGTGATAGTTCTAGTTTGATTAATATTAAGAGAGTTATTGGTCCTTGTTAGTTGAAAATTGCCCCAGATTTCACTGTTTTTGCAATAACTTGAACAGTAGACCAAAGATTTCCCCAAAATATGTTAGATTGCTTTATATTAACATTGTCTTGGACAAGTTCGAAAACCACAAAGACTTCTCCAAATTCAAAGAATAATTTCCCTTTGCTTTGATGAATTTTGCTCGAAACTTCATTGTTTATACAATAACTTAAACAGTAAACATCTAATTTCAATAAATTTTGATATCATGCCTTGTATTAATAATGTCTTTGACAAGTTAAGAAATTATGATGACTTCCTGAAAATTGAGGGAGTTATTGCCCTTTGTTGGTTCTGTTTTGCATGAATTGTTTTAGCTCACCTGACTGAAAGTCCGTCGTCTGGTGTCTGTCCCCTGTCCAGTGTAAAGCTGGTGTTTGCAACTTCTCCAAAACTGCTAGACTGATTTTAGTTAAATTTGAATTGATTAATTGTTCTGACATCACATTTTATTTTGTTCTAATCAACTTGCCCAGCCCCATGAGGAGGTCGGGGAAGATGCTCCCAAATTTAAAAAAAATCTTCTCATCATCCATTGGGTACAGTGACTTGATATTTGGTACTGAGGTTCCTTTTGAGGTGTAGAATCAAGATTGTTCAAATGAAGTTCGTGGAGCAATATTTGCCTTTGTAATGGGAGGGGCAAGATTTTTTGGCCCCTGCCCAAAATTTGCATTTTCTTAACCGATGGTCCAGTTTGAACCATATTTGGTATGTGGTACTATTGAGACATAAGTACCTGATTCATGTAAAAAGAAAAAAAAATTCCTGCATCCCCATGGGAAATTCAGGAGCTAAAAATAGAAATATTTTCAAACTCCCATATTTCCCAAAGCGCATGGAACAGAGATCTGTTATTTGGTATGAAGCATCCTTAGGACCAGAAGAATGGAATGGTAAAACAAATTGCCATTGGTTGTGTCATAGTGCACTGTAGATGGAATCAAAAAAATGCGGAGTCAGCATATTTTCAAAAATTAAAAAAAATCTGAAACACTGATCAGAATCTTTTGATATTTGTTGTACCAAATCCATAGTGGGGCCAGATACCATATTGTTAAAATTAATCCCATCAGTTCATATTTAGGCCCAATACAGGAATTTCAACTTTGTTCAATATGAGAAGTTCTTTTTAAAGAATCTTCTCCAGAACCACCAGTCAGAATCTTTTAACGTTTGGTATACAATTATATCATTACAGGGGTCAAATTGATATTTGTTCAAATCAAGTCCCACAGTTAATATTTGTAATCCCTACAGGGGCTTAATGTTAACTTAGTGAAACATGAGGAATAATCTTTAAAACTCTTCAGATCCACCAGTCAGAGTCTTTGATATTTGGTATACAGCATCCTTAGGGAGGTCAGATCTAAGTTTGTTCAAACCAAGTCCTTTTGTTGATAGTTGGCTCCCTATTTGAGCCCAAATTTTAGCTTAGTTAAATATGAGGAATAATATTTAAAACTCTTTTTCTCTAGAACCACTAGTCAGGATCGTTTGCTATATGGTATACTAAATCCTCACAGTAGTTGGATTCAAATATGTTCAAATCATGCCCATTGGTTAATAATAATTGGGCTCTGAATTTCAGCTTTGGGCAATATGGGGAATAATCTTTAAAAATCTTCTTCTTCATATCCACCAGTCAAAATCTTTTGATATTTGATGTGCACCTTATGGCGGTCAGATTTAAGTTTGTGTTCAAATGAAGTCCCTGTGTTAATCTTTGGACTCAATATTGGAACCTGAATTTTAACTTAGTTCTAGATGAGGGATAATATTTAAAACTCCTTTTCTCTTAAACCGCTAGACAGACTTGTTTGATATATGGTATACTAAATCCTTACAGTGGTAGGATTCAAATATGTTCAAATCATGCCCATTGGTTAATAATTGGGCTCTATATTGGAGCTTGAATTTTAACTTAGGCCAATATGGCTATAAAATCTTCTTCAGATCCATCAGTCAAAATTTGATGTTTCGTGTACAACATCCTACCGGGGATCAGATTTAAGTTTGTTCAAATCAAGTCTCTTGATTAATATTTGGGCTCCCTCTTAGAGCCCCGCATTTTGACATCGTGCAATATGAGGAATATTCTTTATAATTTTTTTTTTTTTTTTTTTTATGAACAACCCCCCCCCCCCCCCCCCCCCCCCCCCCCCAAATCAGAATCTTTTGATTGACCATCCTCCGTGGAATCGGAATCAAGTTTGTGAAAATCAAGTCCCTAGTTTACTATTTGGGCTCCTTATTGGAGCCTGAAGTTTAACTTACTCCAGTATGAGGAATAATCTTTTAAAATCGTCTTTTCCAGAACCACTAGTCAGAATCTTTGGATATACAGTATACAGCATCCTTACAGAGGTCAGATTCCAATTTGTTGAAATCAAGTCCCTCGATTAATATTTGTTTTTCTATGGGAGCCTGAATATTAAGTTAGTGCAATATGGAGAATAATTTTTAAATAATATTCTTCCTGAGATCCACGAATCCGAATCTTTTTATATTTGGCAGGGTTTCCGCTAGACTGGCAGCGGGTCCATCGACTGGACCCATTCCCCTGCCGATCATACTATGATCAGTCAGAAAAGCTGGTGGTTAAAATGTCAAGTATAATGCTGTATCGTAACGACACTCAGGATCCTTTGTTTCCACGTAATATAGGCATAATTATGTTGTATACTATGCCTACTATTACTGACGACAACTTGATACCTTATAACCCCCAGACGAGAGGGGGAAACAAAGTTCAAATCCTAAACGTCGCCTATAAAATTTCGCACTCAAATTGTCGTGTTTGGTCCGAAATCACTGGCTTTTATTTTGAGTGATAAATGATGTACTTGTTTTGGAAGCTGTCAATTGTTTCAAATGAGTGTGCAGGCTGCTGTCCACAAGATATAGTTTTCACCGTGGTTCAATATCATCAGAAAGATACTGATTGAACACTGCCACTTTCGAGCGGTGCACAATTCATTGTGAATGAACACTGCCACTTTCGAGCGTGCACAACTCATTGTGAAAAATGGGTGTTCAGAAATTAATGAGAAAGTGGTAATTGAAAATAAAAAATAATTACAACTCTGGTATTTGAGAATTATATAACAATATAACCAGGGATATGATTTATGACTTATTGGTTCAATAAAACATGCTCATTTATCATTTCACCATGCCCTGCAACATGTGAAGTTATGACTTTCAGTGTAAAATCAATTTTTCGAATGTTGCCAAGGGAGGCAACTATTTTGTTATTCATATTTCGCTGTGTAAATTTTATCTGGTCTTCATATTATAAATTTTTTTATTGAGTTTGTGTGAAGTTATATTTTGTTTTATTCGTAAAAAATGTACATATTAAAAAAAACAGCTATTTTTAAACAGACTATGTTTGTCTGTTTTCAAGGGGGTGGTTTGTAGTGCTGATTAACATGCTTACAAAGCACCCCCTGGGCTTCTACACGAGTCAGTACGGTAGTTGCATGTGCATGACGTCACACGTCTGCATCATGGTTCTTTTCGAATATTACCGCGAGCGGTTGTAAACAAAGCTCAGTCACTGTTAGGATTCATGGATTTTGTGTTGTTTTGGGTTTGTATTTTTATGAAACCTCCGACCAGATGTAGTATTGTGTGTCCCGTGGGAATTTAGAGAATTGTAGGAGGAAAAAATACATATTTTCCACATCAATTATTCAGCATTTTAGCGACCAGAATGCCCCCAGAGGCCACCAGAGAGCACCTAAAAATCAAAATTTTCTTGGGGGGAAACACCCCTCTATACGCACATGCCTTCGGCACGTGCGACAGACACCTTCGGCGTCTGAGTTTCACTTTCCTTAAACTACCGGACCCACAAGTTTTCCCCTAGCGGAAACCCTGTATTTGGTATACAACCACATTATGGAGGTCAGATTCAAGTTTGTTCAATTCAAGAACCCTGCTTAATATTTGGGCACCCTGTGGGAGCCCAACTTTTCACTTACTAGTAGTGCAGAATAAAGAAAAATCTTTTTCAGTCTTTGATATTTGGTATACACCCATAATCATCAAAATTTGTTTTATTACAAATTATTGGAGAGTGCCAACAGGCACTCTCCAATAATTTAGAATAGAACAAATTTGTATGAACAAAATATTATTTGTGTTTGACTGAATATGGAACACAAGTGAGGACAGTGTTGGCTTTTGCTCTCATACCCTTATTTTTAGCTCACCTGACTGAAAGTCAGGGTGAGCTATTCTGATCACTTTTCATCCGTCGTCCGTCGTGAAGGTGGTGTTTGGGCCTTTTTCTCCCAAACCACTGGCCGCATATTAATGAAATTTCATGTGAGTAGGGGTTATATAAGGGCATTTTGATTTTTTGTCAAATTAGGTTTCAGCTCATATTGAGCATAGGGATGGGGCAAAAATGCTCCAATTCTTAAAAAATCTTCTTCTCAAGAACCAGCAATAGCAGAGACTTGATATTTAGTATGCAGCTTCCTTTTGAGGTGTAGACTCAAGTTTGTTCAAGAGAAGTTCGAGGGGCTATATTTGACGATGTTAAAGGAGGGGCAAAAATTCTGGCCCCGCCCCAAATTTCTATTTTCCAAACCGCGAGGCCGATTTGAACCAAATTTTATGTGAGTGCTTATTGGGTAATAAGTACCTAATTTATGCAGAAATTTTTCCCCCCATAGCCCCGTGGGAACCACAGGAGGTAAAAATAGAAAAAAATTAAAACGCCCATATCTCCAAAACTACACGGCACTGAGAATTCTTATTTGTTGTGAAGCTTCCTTAGGACCAACAGAATGGAATGGTCAAAAAAAATTGCCATCGGTTTTATCATGGGGTACTTTTCTGGGACTTTTGAAAAAGTGCTGAGTCAGCATTTTTTAACACTGTGGGTGATGGGAAAAACATAAGACTACTTTTCTCCCAAACCACTGCTCCAAATGCTTTCAAATTTCACATATAACATCTTTGGAAGATTGTTTTACATGTTTAATGAAATCAGTTGCCTGGGTCAATATTTGGGCTCTCAATGTTTAAATTAGTGCAGTATGAGGAGTATTTTTTAAAAATCTTCTACTTCAGATCTACCAATAAGAATTTTTTGATATTTGGTATGCAGCATCCTTGGGGGTGAGATTCAAGTTTGTTGAAGTCAAGTCCCTGGGTTCATATTTAGGCTGAAAATTTGGGGTCCCGTTGCAGACTTCGAAATTTTGGACCAAAATCCCCCAAAAAATTTTTTTTGTCTTTTCTGCGTTTCGGTCAATTTTAAGACAAAAAAAAATTAATTTTTTTTTCCCCTGAAAATTTGGGGTCCGGGTGGGACTCAGAAAATTTTGGACCAAAATCCGGAAATTTTTTTGTTTTTTTGTTTTTTTATGCATTTCTGTCAATTTTAAGACCAAAAATGTTTTTTTTTTCCCCTGAAAATTTGGGGTCCGGGTGGGACTCAGAAAATTTTGGACCAAAATCCTGAAATTTTTTTGTTGTTGTTTTTTATGCATTTCTGTCAATTTTAAGACGAAAAAAAGAATTTTTTTTTTTTCCCCTGAAAATTTGGGGTACAGGTGGGACTTAGAAAATTTTGGACCAAAATCCGAAAAAAAAATTTTTGTGTTTTTTTTCGGTCAATTTTAAGACAAAAAAAAAAAATGTTTTTTTCCCCTGAAAATTTGGGGTCCGGGTAGAACTTATAAAATTTTGGACCAAAATCCGGAAATTTTTTGTTTTTATGTTTTTATGCATTTCTGTCAATTTTAAGACACAAAAAAATAATTTTTAGCTCACCTGACTTTCAGTCAGGAGACCTATAGTGATCACTCACCGTCCGTCGTCGTCCGTGAACATGGTGTTTGCATCTTCTCCTCCCAAACCGCTGAACCAATTTAATTGATATTTGAGATAATAGTTTGTTATGACATCGCAATTTGATATTGTTCAAATCAAGTTGCCTCGCCCGTGGGTAGGGCCACACCCAAAAAGTGTGCTGAAATCTTAAAAAATCTTCTTCTCATGAACCAGCAGTAGCAGAGACTTGATATTTGGTGTGCAGCTTCCTTTTGAGGTGTAGACTCAGATTGTTCAAGAGAAGTTTGTGGGGCTATACTTGGCGTTGTTATGGGAGGGGCAAAATTTTTGGCCCCGCCCAAAATTTCTATTTTCTGAACCGAGAGCTGATTTGAACCAAATTTCATGTGAGGGCTTATTGGGTCATAAGTACCTAATTTATGCTGATTTTTTTTTCCCTGTAGCCCCATGGGAACCGCAGGAGCTAAAAATAGATAAAAATTAAAACGCCCATATCTCCAAAACTGCACTGAGAATTTTTATTTGGTATGAAGCTTCCTTAGGACCAACAGAAAGAAATGGTAAAAAAAAAAATTGCCATCGGTTTTATCATAGGGTACAGTTTCGGGACTTTGAAAAAGTGCTGAGTCAGCACTTTTTTAACACCGTAGGCAATGGGAAAAACATTAAAAAATCTTCTTTTCCAGATCCAGCAAGCAGAATGTTTTAATATTTGGTATGCAACATCGTAGGATGGATCTGATTCAATTTTGTTTAAATTGGCCCCCTGGGTTCATATTTGGGCTCAGTATAGAAGCCCCAATTTCGAACTTGGTGCATTTCAGGCAAATTTCTTAAAAAATCTTCTTCTCCAGATCCAGCAGGCAGAATCTTTTGATATTTGGTATGCAACATTGTGGGGTGTATCTGATTCAAGTTTGTTCAAATCGGCCCCCTGGGTTTATATTTGGGCTCAGTATAGGAGCCCAAATTTGAGCTTACTGCATTTCAGGCAAATTTCTTTGAAAATCTTCTTCTCCAGATCCAGCAGGCAGAATCTTTTGATATTTGGTATACAACATTCTGGGGTGGATCTGATTCAATTTTGTTCAAATCGGCTCCCTAGATTCATATTTGCGCTCACTATAGAAGCTCGAATTCGAACTTAGTGCATTTCAGGCAAATTTCTTCAAAAATCTTCTTCTCCAGATCCTGCCGGCAGAATCTTTTGATATTTGGTATGCAACATTGTGGGGGTGGATCTGATTCAAGTTTGTTCAAATCATCCACCTGGATTCATATTTGGGCTCACTATAGAAGCCCAATTCGAACTTAGTGCATTTCAGGCAAATTTCTTCAAAAATCTTCTCCAGATCCAGCAGGCAGAATCTTGTGTGTGATATTTGGTATGCAACATTGTGGGGTGGATCTGATTCAAGTTTGTTCAAATCGGCCCCCTGGGTTTATATTTTGGCTCAGTATAGGAGCCCAAATTTGAACTTAGTGCATTTCAGGCAAATTTCTTTGAAAATCTTCTTCTCAAGATCCAGCAGGCAGAATCTTTTGATATTGGGTATGCACCATGCTTAGGGGGGTGAGATTCAATTTTGTTCAAGCCAAGTCCCTGGTTCATATTTGGGCTCACTGTGGGAGCCTAAATTATAACTTAGTTCAAAATGAGGAACTTTCTTTAAAAATCTTCTTTAGATCCAGCAGTCGGAATGTTTTGATATTTGGTATGCAGCATCCTTAGGGGGGTGAGATTCAAGTTTGTTCAAGCCATGTCCCTAGGTCCATATTTGGGCTCACTGTGGGAGCTTGAATTGTAACTTTGTTCGAAATGAGGAATTTTCTTAAAAAATCTTCTTCTTCAGATCCAGCAGTCGGAATGGTTTGATATGTGGTGAGTAGCATCCTGGGGGGGGGGGGGGGGGGGGGGGAGGGGGGGGATTCAAGTGTGTTAAAGCCAAGTCCATGGGTCCATATTTGGGCTCCCTGTGGGAGCCCAAATTATAACTTAGTCGATATGAGGAATTTTTCTTTGAAAATCTTCTTCTTCAGATTCAGCAGTTGGAATGTTTTGATATTTGGCATGGAGCAACCTTAGGGGGCTGAGATTCAAGTTTGTTCAAGCCAAGTCCCTTGGTTCATATTTGGGCTCACTATGGGAGCCTGAATGACAACTTAGTTCAAAATGAGGAATTTTTTTTAAAAATCTTCTTCAGATCCAGCAGATGAATGCTTTTGATATTTTTTATGCAGCATCCTTAGTGGGGTAAGATTCAAGTTTGTTCAAGCCATGTCCCTAGGTCCATATTTGGGCTGATTGTGGGAGCTCGAATTGTAACTTGGTTCAAAATGAGGAATTTTCTTTAAAAATCTTCTTCTTCAGATCCAGCAGTCGGAATGTGTTGATATTTGGTGTGCAGAATCCTTAGGGGTGTGAGATTCAAGTTGTTAAAGCCAAGTCCCCGGGTTCATATATGGGCTCCCTGTAGGAGCCCGAATTATTACTTAGTTCAATATGAGGAATATTCTTTAAAAATCTTTTTTTTAGATCCACTGGTCAGAATATTTGGATATTTGGTATAAGCTTTCCTTAGGAGGAGCAGATGCAACTTGTTGAAATCAATTCTCTGGATTTATATTTAGGCTACCATGTCAGGTGTGCGCCCTCAGGGCCCCTGGGGCCTTTTGTTTTTTCCCCTGAAAATTTGGGGTCCGGGTGGGACTTGAAAATTTTGAACCAAAATCCCAAAAAATTTTTTTTTGTTTTTTTAGGCGTTTCGGTCAATTTTAAGACAAAAAATTTTTTTTTTTTTCCCCCTGAAAATTTGGGGTCCAGGTAGGACTTATAAAATTTTGGACCAAAATCCGGAAATTTTTTTTTTGTTTTTTTATGCGTTTCGGTCAGTTTTAAGACAAAAAATGTTGTTTTTTTTAGACTGAAAATTTGGGGTCTGGGTGGGACTTAGAAAATTTGGGACCAAAATCCGTAATTTTTTTGGTTTTTGTTTTTTATGCATTTCTGTCAATTTTAAGACAAAAAAAAATTTCCCCTGAAAATTTGGGGTCCGGGTGGACCAAAATCTGAAAAAAAAATTTGGGTTTTTTTTTTTATGCGTTTCGGTCAATTTTAAGACAAAAAAAAATTTTTTTTTTTTTTCCCCTGAAAATTTGTGATCTGGGTGGGGACCAAAATCCGTTTCTGTCAATTTTAAGACCAAAAAAATTTTTTTTTTTTTACACCGAAAATTTGGGGTCCGTGGGACTTCGAAAATTTTTGACCAAAATCCGTAATTTTTTTTTGTTTTTTGTTTTTTATGCATTTCTGTCAATTTTAAGACAAAAAATTTTTTTTTTTTTACACCGAAAATTTGGGGTCAGGGTGGCACTTAGAAAGTTTTGGACAAAAATCCGGAAATTAGTTTTATCGTTTTTTATGCGTTTCAAGAAGAAGAAAAAAATTTAGATCTGAAAGTATTTTGTTTGGGAAAAAAATCTTTTTTATGCGTTTATCTCAATTTTAGGACGTAAAAGTGCAGGAACTGAAAATAGAGGAAAATCCTGTGTATTGTTT
>CM062297.1:578177327-578390284 GCA_031216915.1 Pictodentalium vernedei | reverse complement strand
ATACCCTGGAAAAGTCTGGAAAACGGCACCTTTTTTGAGCTGGTTTGGAAAAAGTCTTGGAGAAAACTGAACACAGAAGGTGTGTATGGAAAAGTTATGGAATCGATCATTTGTTTCGAAAATCTGAATATTGTTTCGAAAAAAAAATGAAAATCTTGATGCGTCGTCGGAATTCACAAACGCTGCTATTTGGCCGGTCTTTATTTGCATTTATCGGGACATTTTAGAAACACCGACGGATGTAAAGTATCAAGACACTTTAGAAACACCGGCGATGACCTCATTTTTGCAAATCTGTAAATATATCGCAAAACATGCCTTGCAATTGTATCTTTAGAGAAAAGTGGCTATCGGAATCAAAGTTTTGTGGCTGGATACAAAAAGATGTTAATAAACTGAAACCCAGATGCATTCCATTTGCGAAGTCGATTGACATTGCCAATATGGGAGAAGCTGCACTTGTCAGTAATTCGAACGGAAAAAACATTTGGAGGCAACTGCATCCAAGAAAAACAGTCAACTCTTTTATGAGCTATCAAACGAAAAATCTGAATGCGCAAGCAATAATTATAGTGACGCATCCAAGATAATATCTTCTGTTGTCAAGTCTGATGTTTTAAAAGCCGAAATTTTATGGACACTGGGGTATGGAAAAGGTATGGAAAGTTTCTCGCCGGTGGTCTTGGAAATGTGTGGAAAGTCCTTGAAAAGTTTTGGAAAAGTTATGGAATTTTTCTCCCTTGGAAGTGTATGAACCCTGTTAGACTACCATGTCAGGTGAGCGCCCTCAGGCCCCCTGGGGCCTCTTGTTTTGAAAGCCCTGAAAGTGTTTTCCAACCCTAACCAGTTAACTGAAATGAGATTCTTTGTGTTTGAATTAATGGTTGGATGATCAGTGATAAAGAAAAAGGAGTTGAAACAGGTTTTGTAAATCTAGGGCATTTGGATGGATAATAGTTATTTTCAAAAAATATTTGTGAAATGAAACAAACCTTTTCTGGAATTTAGAAGGATGAGGTAGAAGACGTTTTTAAAGTAGGTAAGGCTTCTAAAAAAGGTTATATTCCATATGTACATTTTTAAAAAATCCTTGAAAAATGCTGATATGCCCTTGAAAAGTCCTTCAGTTTTTAGCTCACCTGGCCTAAAAGGCCATGTGAGCTTTTCTCATCACTTGTCCATCGTCCTGCGTCCATAAACTTTTCACATCTTCTTCTCTTTAACCACTGAGCAGGCAGCAATGGTCTATGGGACGTCCTCTACAAACGATCCTCATTGTGTTCCCGTTGGATGAAAAACATGGCTTCCAGAGGCATTCTTTGATTCTGGTTGGTGGATTTTCAAAAATCATCTCTGAAACCACCAGACTAAATGTTTTGAAACTTCATATAAATGATGACTGGGATCCCCTCTACCAACGATCCTCATTTAATGTTGATCGGGGTACAAACATGGCTGCAATTGCAGCTTACAGTTACTATAGAAACCCTATGGGAAATTACATTTTCATCTTCTTCTTTGGAACTACTGAGCCGACATGAAACCAAACCAAGCAGGGATAGTCTATGGGAGGTCCTCTACAAATGATCCTCATTTTGTTTCCATGGGTTTAAAAACTTGGCTGCCAGAGGCATTCTTTGATTCTGATTGGTGGATTTTCAAAAATCGATCCTCTGAAACTTCCAGGCCAAATGTTTTGATACTTCACATAAATGATGACTGGGACCCCCTCTACCAACGATCCTCATTTAATGTTGATCGGGTTGTAAACATGGCCACAATTGCAGCTTATAGTTACTATAGAAACCCTATGGGAAATCACATTTTCATCTTCTTCTCTGGAACTACTGAGCTGACATGAACCAAACCTGGCAGGGATAGTCTATGGCAGGTCTTCTACAAATCTCCTCATTATACCCCCCGCAAACAAAGTTTGGGGGGTATATAGGAATCACCCTGTCTGTCCGTCCATCTGCCTGTCCATCCTTATAAGCGCAACGCCTCCTAAACTGTGTGAAGAATTTTCATGAAACTTTACACAATGGAAGAACTCCATATGAAGATGTGCATGAAGCAATATAATTCCGTTCTGACATTTCCAAGGGGAGATAATCTAACTTATACATTTCTATTGCTACATCATAAGGTTGTGTCTTTGTGAAACTTTACACCAAAAAGGCTACAACTGAGGCATGGGGGGTATCACTTTGTGAGCTTGCTCACAGTACCTCAAGTTTTTGTTACCATGCATCAAAAAACATGGCTGCCAGAAGCATTTTTTTATTCTGATTGGTGGATTTTGAAAACTCTTCTCCTCTGAAACCACAGGGCCAAATGTTTTGAAACTTTGCATGGTTGATGACTGAGACACCCTCTACCAATGATCCTCATTTAATGTTGATCGCGTTGCAAACATGGGTGCAATTGTGGCTTATAGTTACTATAGAAGCCTTATGGGAAATCACATTTTCATCTTCTCTGGAACTAATGAGCTGCCATGAACCAAACCTGGCAGGGAAAGTCTTTGACAGGTCCTCTACAAACGCTCCTCATTTTGTTACCGTGCATCAAAAACCATGGCTGCCAGAAGCATTTTTGATTCTGATTGGTGGATGTTGAAAAATCTTCTCCTCTGCAACCACAGGGCCAAATGTTTTGAAACTTTGCATGGTTGATGACTGGGACACCCTCTACCAATGATCCTCATTTAATGTTGATCGTGTTGCAAACATGGCTACAATTGCTGCTTATAGTTACTATAGAAACCCTATTGGAAATCACATTTTCATCTTCCTCTCTGGGGGTCGCGGTGGCTCAGTTGGTAGAGGTGCAGGCTAAAGAGCCGAGAGGTCCTCGGTTCGAATCCCACCTGCAGCAACCGCATTGTGTCCTTGGGCAAGACACTTCACCCCCATTGCCCACGTGGGGGCACGGCGACGTTATGTACTAAGGCGTACTGCACGTCGATGGTGCACCTGTCATCAACCAATGCTAACCCTGATTGTGTGGAGTTGGTATGCTGAGGAGCTGACGGTTGCTCACCGTTGCTCGGTGGTTCTCTCCGGGTACTCCGGCTTCCTCCACCCGTAAAACTGTCACGGTAATGGTTAGCCATTGTGCAGAAATATGTGACCTTAAACATCAGTAAATAAATAAATAAATAATCTTCCTCTCTGGAACTTCTGAACCAAACTTCGCAGGAATGGTCTATAGGAGACCCTCAACAAACGATCCTCTTTTTGTTCCTGTTGGTTGGAAAATATGGCCACCAGAGACATTCCCTTCCCCTTTGAAACTACAAAGTCAAATGTTTTGAAACTTCACATGATTAAGGACTGGGACACCTTCTTCTAATGATCCTCATTTAATGTTGATGTAATGTTGCTAACATTGCCACAATTGCAGCTCATAGTTACCTTGGAAAGCCGAGATTGGAAATTACATTTTTATTTGTAGTTCCAAGTGAGCTATTACAGGCCCTTTAGAGCCTCTAGTTTTTGGTCCTTGACTGTATGAACCCTGTGAAAAGTAAACATCAGATTTCAATAAATTTTTATATGCTGCTTTATATTAACATTGTCATTGATTAGATCGAAAATCACGATGATTTGTTGAAAATCGGAGAGTAATTTCCCTTAGTGTATTTCATTTACTTTAATATATTTTTATGTTTATATGATACCTTGAAAAGTAATCATCAGATTTCAATAACTTTTGGCATGCTGCCTTGTATTGACATTGTCTTGGACAGGTTTGAAAACCATGGGTTTTCGTTGAAAATTGACAGCATTATTGCACCTTGATTGCAAATTTTAATGATTATGTGATAACTGAATGGTAATTATCAGATTGTAATAATGTGTAGTTCATTACACTCTGCTTATGTCATAGTTCTTTGCAGGCAGGGGCATTTGCTTTGCTTTGTGATACCGTTTTCTTGCTTCTCATGTCATTAGTATGGATGGGCTGATGTTTAATTTGAATTGAGTAGTTTCTGTTCCAAGACAAAAACAATCATCTTCAAATTATAGTCATAACTTTTGTGGTAACAATATTTCAAATGCGTGCAGATAACCCTCTTTGTTTCTCAGAGTTATTGCCTTTTGGTTTTGTTTTCCAAGATACCGATAATATATACGTTGGGCTAGTCATAACACTACTGAGAACTGCTCACTGATTCTTTTTAAAATTTCAAACTTCACTGTGACAATAACTCAAATCCTTCATGAATTGGCCTTCCAGGTAATTTTTCTCAGAGTTTTTCTGATTCGTTTTTGAATTTTGATTTGTCGAAGTTGTCATTGCACTATAATGAGAACCGGCTCGAAGACAATCATCTGACGATCAGAATTCACTGAATTTCCTTTTGAGTGTCTTCTGGAAGCAAACCCTCTGACTGCTCCATCTACTTCCAGTAAGCGGGTGTCAACTGTAGCATAGATGAAAGATGGCAGTATTTTTCTGAAATTCCAAATTTTTGTCGAGATCTGTTCCGATCCTGATTTGAAATTTTTGAGATCCATTAGTCAGCATCGTGATGGGGGAAGGGAAGACAGTTCAGATTTGTTCAAGTTAAGTCCCAAGGTTGATATTTGGGCTCCCTAGTTTTCCATTACTGAAAGTCCGGGTATTACATGTGTGGTAGCCTCTCAGTACCAGCAGAAAAAATCATCTTACTTGGATAACAGAGTTATGAATAATTACATGACTTAATTCCTTTGCAGTGTTAACTAGCCATAGATGCTAATTAAATTCTTGTTTAAACAACTTGGTTAGGTGTGCCTGAGACCACATGGGGCCTCTTGATATTTTGTTAGATAGAAACTACTATTAAGTCCGACAGCTACCTGTGATTATATATATTTGTGTGTACCAACACCTGTTTTCATTCAACATATTGTGTTGGTGTGGTAGTATAGAAAAAAAGAAAATTTCTCTCTTAAAATTTGTTTCTCTTTGTTCTTACCACACCAACACAGATTATGACCTTCCCCAGCCAGGAAATTGAGCATACTGCCCACTACACACATATTATTGCATGCCTGCTCTATGTTATCCCCATCTACAGCTGAACAGAAATCGTTGACGGACTATTTTTAAATAGAAGCGAAATTTCACTGGAATTTTCTACAAAACGTCCAACATAGTTACAAAGTTACAATTTGAATCGCTATTTTTTGTTGCATATTGTTATACTGTACCAATGACCCAGACTTAGCTGGTGTTAACTCAAAAATATCTAGGGCCAAATGCAAATTTTACCCCCCAATCCCCAAAATTTGCATCTAAAACTGAAAATTACATGTCCTACATGGTCCTCCATACTTATACTCCACTGCGCATGCGCAGTGTCAAGGAGGTCTCGAAATTGGTGCAATTATCATTCTTTGTTTGGCCCTCAATATAGTTACACTTCACTGTTATTTGTGCTTGTAAATCTCAGTTTTAATGATGCCAGACGCATAATTATGAGAGAAATGGTGGATATAAGGAGAAAATAGAAGGAGGAGAGGAAAAAACTGTGGAAACAAATGTTCAGGGCTGTAACTTATAATTATTTTACGAAATTATTCATGTTACCTATTTTCGAGGCATGACCTTGTTGTGGTCATCCTTGCTATGAATGTTCCATTGTTTAATCAGTGTTTCCTCTCTCCCTTTCCTTTATTCCCCCCCCCCCCCCCCCCCCCAAGCTATTCTCCCATGCTTTTGGCTTATTGGGAGTTTTGGCTTGGAAACAGAATTATTTTCTGTTGTTTTCCCCATATTTATATTTATTTATTTTATGTCCTCACCCTTGGGTGGTTAGGCGTTTTGGTCTGCATCTACCATCTGATGTTCTGCAATTTCTTCTCTGGAAGTCTCTGTTTTGCATCAGATAGTGTTTAAATTGGTAACTGATTTCGGGGCAGGTTTATCAGTGCCTGGAGTCATGTTTCCGGTTTGTTTACACTTTTTGTCTGTGTTGACAACTGTTACTTCTTATAGTGATTACTTGTCCCCTGCTTAGTTCAGTTCATAGTAAGATACATTAATATTTTCCGTAAGTGTTACATTAATTTATTGAAATGATTTAAAATTTTTGTCCACGCATAGGCTTTTTTGGGATCCATTTGGGCTCATTGTTCCCATTGGGAACTTGGGCTCTTCTGAAAAATTTTTTGGGGGAAATTATTTTCTTTTGAAATGTTATAATGGATTATAATATATTATGTATATTTATTTCAAGTGTTAGTGCGAGTAATATGACTGTGTATATTTTTTCATGTTGAAAAAACATTCTTCAATTGTAATGCGAGGATATCTTCCTCTAATTCACAGGTTCATTGTGTTTCTTTTAATCATTGTAGTCGCACTAATTCTTGCTCTGTGTGTGTTGATTGATTTGACAACGTTGGAGACGTGTGTCACTATCTTTTGTTAGCGGTGAGGGGTCCATTACGGACCTCTCTCCATAGGGTCATTCTGTATTATCAATTTCTTTTTCAGAATTCAGAGTGATGTTTCCGTGATGTCTTCAACAAGTGTGTCTCCGTCGTTGCAATATTAGGGCTAGCGGAAAGTGCTCACGGTATTACAACAATTGCTGAAGAGTTCCCTATTAGGATCGAAAGCAATTGATTGTCCACTAGTCCGCCCGGTGTCGAATGGATCGGCATCCGGGTTCTTCCGTTTCGGTCCAATGAAGCAGATTGGGTGATGCGAGCACTATAAAACATCGAATGTGCACACCCATTCAATGACGGATCCGAGGATAGTACGGAGGAAGCCCGTCATTCCGGTAGCTAGCTCGTCCAGGTCTACCCAGACCGCGAGCGAGAGAGGCACACTCTCTCTTACATCAACATCTGCGCCGCAATGTTGTTGTATGTTTGTTAGTCGGAGCTTAACTCCACTCCTCCTGCTTGGGACACTGCGTTGCATACACAGTCCGACGTGGCTGTGATGTTGGCTTCCTCATCCTCACGACACAAACACAACACACACACGACCGCACCTTGGCTACGTGACCACAGATTTCCAGAGGACGTTCGCATATTATATAAATGCAGGATTGAACGTCCCTGGTGCTCATGCTTCGCCGACCACGGACTACACGTCAACCAGGTCACTCCATCTGCTAGCCAAGGACACGCGGGCCTTTCCAGTTGGGACGTTCGCATATTATATAAATGCAGGAATGAACGTCCCTGGAGCTTACAGCGGATAGTTACGTTGGACCGCGGCTCCACAGGTCTCATTGAGTAACATAAATAAGGTGATGTTACCGTGATGTCTTCGTAAAGTGTGCTTCCGTCGTCACAGTCAAATGAAGAGTTAGCAGTAAAAGTACTCATGCAAATACGTCAATTGCCTAAGAAGTCCCAAGTAGGATCGACGGCGTTGGCGTCCGCTAGCTCGCCGGTGTCGCGACCATTCACTGAATGGCTCTGCACCCGGGTTCGTCCGTTGCGGTCCAGGAAGGAGATTTGGGTGATGCGAGCACCATAAAATACAATGTGCACACCCAGTTACGACGGATACGAGGATGGTACGGAGGAAGCCTATTAGTCCGGTTCCTTGCTCGTCCGGGTCCATCCGGGCTGCGGGCGAGAGAGGTTCCTCTCTCGTACAACACATCTGAGCCCAGATGTTGTGGTACAAAACGTTCCTCAGTCAGAGCATACGTCCACCGCTCGGGACGCTCCGTTATATAGACAGTCCAGAGAGACTGCTCTTTCGGCTTCCTCATCATCACGGCAGCACACGCGACCACACATTGGCAATGTGACCAGTGATATTCATCCAACATCGCCGACCAGGGATTCTATGGCGATCGTGTCACACCATCCGGTAGCCAAGGATACGAGGCCTTCATATTCCGGACGTTCGCATATAAGAAGTATGCAGGAGTTAATGTCCAAGGAGCTTCCAGCGGCTAAATCCTGTAAGACCGCAGCTCCACAGGCCTCTGTTACGGACATGCTATTGCAGATAGCACAAATTATTGCAGCATCCCAGCAACCGACAGTAACTCTGTCGGATCAGGTATATTCCGACGAAGCTGGGTTGGTACGTTCCGCTTCAGGTTCAGGCACGGACGACCAAGAATTACAAGTGGTCCGACAGGATGGTAAAAGGGATACGGATGAGTTGTATTTTCCCTTTTGGAACAACATAATTGCCGTAGAGTACATCTGGCATTCTCATGTGACGTTGTTCCTCCGGACCAAAATGCTGCGCTGCCGGATAAGAGACTGATAGCGCCACTGGACACAGAATTCTTAATCGGTTTAGGGACTTCATCCCTCAGTTTCTGACATAGTCCAGATATGTCTCACGGACATTTGTTCTGTTGAATGACGCTATATTTATATAACTTGCTACCTAAATGGGCAGGTCAGGTTTCTTATCGGCAAATGCTCTACATCTGCCTTTCATCAATTCAAGGAATATTTTGAAATGGTAGGACAGAGCATTCTGTGAGTTCTCAGCGTCTGGACGACCAGGTCATGACCTAGTATTGTTTATACTGTCGTCTCTGTCAATTCCAACCATGATGTTGGAAACGACAATATCATCTAGCAGGGTCAGCTTAGACGCATTATCGTATGCAGTTCCCCTTACCAGAACATTATCATAACGTCTCAAAGGATGAAGAATTTTAGTATGTACAACCTCCTTAAGAGTTCTTTCAAGGGCCTCACGTAAAACTCCGTCCTTTTAGTGGCAATATGGAGTTGGTTAGACGTGACGCGGCCCTGGCTACATCCACGCGTGTGGATAGTAAGGTGAAAAAAACTCACAGAGTCGCTCTGGTCTCCGGAGAGTTTTCTTCGACGGCAAGCTTTCCGCAATCTATGATCAGATAACTAAGAAAGCTTCAGACTCTCTGCTATTCAAATCCGCTTCCATATAGTCAGATTCAGCAGAAAAGAGTAGGACAGGCACTTCTGGGACGAATACGTCCAAAGGAAGTTCCTATGCTTACTCTAGAGACCGTCAGGGTAGCGACTCAGGTAGGGGCTGTAATTCCGGCCGAGATATCCGGTCAGACGCCCCTAGGTCGACAGGGCGAGGTGCCGGCCGAGGAGGACATGGCTTCTCCTTCCGCAAACCTCGCAGGACCAGGAGGTAATAGTATTAACCTCTATCGTGTACTAGTGAACGGAAGACTCTCGAGTTTCTCAATTAATTGGGAATAGATTACGGACGTCCCTTGGATTCGAGGGGTGATTTCGGAAGGACTAAATTGTCCTTCAAACGAAATCATCCGTTAACTCGGAGTCCAAGATGGACTCAGTGTCCGTCAAGTCAGCAGGAAAGAGGCTTGCTTCCATCAGAAGTCCAGTCTCTTCTGGAATGATTGCGATAGAGATCGTAGAAATCCAGGAATTTCCAGGTTTCTACAACCATCCTTTTCTGGTTCCAAAAAAGCAGACGGCTCGTTCCGTTCACTCATTTTTCTGAGCTGGATAAACAAGCTGATCATGGCTTCAAGTTTATATATGGCATCCATCCAATCGGTCAGAGAGAGTTTTGGGGTGTACGACTATGTTACATGCATAGATCTCAAGATGCGTACTTTCACGTCATGGCACATCAGGCGTTCAGAAAGTATCTTCGCTTCCTCATCATAGGAGTTGTGTATCAGTTCCGAGCAATGTGCTTCGGTCTGAATCTAGCCCCCTGGGCTTTCACTCGAATAACGAACTCGGTAATGACTCATTTCCGAGCTCATTCGTCTGCGATAACGTCGGCCTACCTGGACGACATTCTTTAGAGGTACGGCAATGAGTTAACACTTCAGAACGATGTGCAGAATCTGCTTCTTTTGCTCCGACGTCTCAGTTTCATAAGTAAACGAGGAGAAGTCGGATCTGTTATCATCCAAGTCATTCACCCACTGGGGGATGAGCTTCGAAACACACAACATTTTCGTTCATCTTCTGTTACCAAGAGCGAAATTAATCAGTTGTTAAGCTCACTATTGTCTTCGCTCAGACAAAGTCTCAGCGAGAGATCTCATGATACTAATACGTTTGTGCGGAGCTGCCGCGATTTTATTCCGATGGGGCAGTTACGCATTTGTCCTCCAATTTCTTCTGATCCAGAATTGGAGGGTGAAGATTTTTTCGCTCAATACGGACATCTTCTTGTCAATCAAGTGAATAAGAGATTCAGACTTGGGCAGGTTTTCAGTGGTTAACTCAGAGTTCCACTGCAATTGCCGGATCCGAGTTTTACAGTGTTGACGGATGCCAGTCAGACAGGTTGGGTCGTATCATAGAGCCCAACGGATTGTGGGATCCGTAGTTCCTAATTAAGCACATTAACATCAAGAATGTTGTCATTTTGGCTTGCATTACGTTGTCGGATAACGTTATTCAGTATGCTCATGTGCTAATTCTGTCCGACAATTCGACGGTATTAGCGTATTTTCGGAACTAGGGAGACAATCATTGCATTCTGTTTTTTCATGTTAACGGAAGGAATCTTTCTGTTAGTACTAGAACATCAAGTTCTATCGGTCCGTCATATTACGGGTCGTCTGAATGTATTAGCAGACTCCCTTCATGGAGGGGCCACTTGTCGCCAGAATGGACTTTCAACAATGAGTATTCAATCAGATTTGCTACCAAGGAGAGCGGCATATGATCTACTTTTTCATGACGCATCTCAACATTCAGTTGCAGAAGTATGTGTCACAATGTTTGGATCTTCGAGCGTTTGCAGTAGACGCTCTATCGATCTCGTGTGATGGAATAATAGGATATGCGTACCTTCCAGCGCCGTTGATTCAGCTGATATTGCTCAAGTTATATATCTCAGTGCAAAATTCTGTTCGTAGCATTTCTATCTCCACAAAGACCGTGATTTAATCTACTCAGACATCTATTGTGGGACATGCCGTGGAAGCTTCCTCCACATTTCGGCCCATTCTATGGTCAGATGGATTCAATTTACTATCAGTACTGCTTATGATAATATCTTCAATCAGCAGTCTGTGCTTTAGTTTTAGGCTCATGAAGTAAGAGCTCTTCTACTTCATGGGATTATGCTCATAATGTTGCTATTACAGATCTAGTGAGGGCTGCATATTGTTCTTAGCCCTCCACTTTCCCGATTTTATATCTGAGAAATATTGAGTCCTTTTCTGCAGATATGCATTGTTTAGGTCCGTTATTTTTCACTTAGAATGTCATCCACTAAACAGTGGCAACTATATATATGTAGGCTTTTGGTTCCGGCAGTGACTCTGTTTTGCAGCCCTCTTCGCTCTGGAGTACTTGATCAAGGGCAAGGGGAAGGGGGGAGGGGGGGTTCGTTCCCTCAGGTCACCTGCTTTATAGTGTAAAGCAAGGGAATACCTCCCTTGGAGTCAGTAATTCCGAGTCGGTACCGGGATGGTTTTAAAGTAAAGCTAAGGTTTACTCATCTATGTTATATTTTTTAAGTGTTGCTTGGTGTGAGACATTTATATATATCACGTATTAATCGGGCGTTAATATACAATCCTCGGACACTTTTATGTGAGTATATAGAGTCTCATTTTGCGGGACTTCCTTATTTATGTGCTTTCCTTTAAAAATATTAGTATAAAGGGTTATACTGAATGTTAAAAGAGATCATAGATGTTATTGCGCTCAATTACAGAATGGTGTTGTGTCTTTCTTTTTGATACAAATAAGAAAGATACATGTAAAGCCTATCTCTCATTTTCTCCTTCAATGGATAGTTCTGTTATTAGCTCACCTGACTTTCAGTCAGGAGAGCTATAGTGATCACTCACCGTCCGTCGTCCGGCGTCCGTGAACATGGTGTTTGCGTCTTCTCCTCCTGAACCAATTTAATTGATATTTGAGATAATAGTTTGTTATGACATCGCAATTTGATTTTGTTCAAATCAAGTTGCCTCGCCCGTGGGTAGGGCCACACCCAAAAAGTGTGCTGAAATCTTAAAAAATCTTCTTCTCATGAACCAGCAGTAGCAGAGATTTGATATTTGGTGTGCAGCTTCCTTTTGAGGTGTAGACTCAGATTTGTTCAAGAGAAGTTTGTGGGGCTATACTTGGCATCGTTATGGGAGGGGCAAAATTTTTGGCCCCGCCCAAAATTTCTATTTTCCAAACCGAGAGGCTGATTTGAACCAAATTTTATGTGAGGGCTTATTGGGTCATAAGTACCTAATTTATGCTGATTTTTTTTTCCTGTAGCCCCATGGGAACCGCAGGAGCTAAAAATAGAAAAAAATTAAAACGCCCATATCTCCAAAACTGCACGGCACCGAGAATTTTTATTTGGTGTGAAGCTTCCTTAGGACCAACAGAAAGAATTGGTAAAAAAAAATTGCCATCGGTTTTATCATAGGGTACAGTTTCGGGACTTTGAAAAAGTGCTGAGTCAGCACTTTTTAACACTGTAGGCAATGGGAAAAACATTAAAAAATCTTCTTCTCCAGATCCATCAGGCAGAATCTTTTGATATTTGGTATGCAACATTGGAGGGTGGATCTGATTCAAGTTTGTTCAAATCGGCCCCCTGGGTTCATATTTGGGCTCAGTATAGGAGCCCGATTTCGAACTTAGTGCATTTCAGGCAAATTTCTTAAAAAATCTTCTTCTCCAGATCCAGCAGGCAGAATCTTTTGATATTTGGTATGCAACATTGTGGGGTGGATCTGATTCAAGTTTGTTCAAATCGGCCCCTTGGGTTTATATTTGGGCTCAGTATAGGAGACCAAATTTGAACTTACTGCATTTCAGGCAAAATTTCTTTGAAAATCTTCTTCTCCAGATCCAGCTGGCAGAATCTTTTGATATTTGGTATGCAACATTGTGGGGTGGATCTGATTCAAGTTTGTTCAAATGGGCCCCTTGGGTTTATATTTGGGCTCAGTATAGGAGCCCAAATTTGAACTTAGTGCATTTCAGGCAAATTTCTTTGAAAATCTTCTTCTCAAGATCCAGCAGGCAGAATCTTTTCATATTGGGTATGCAACATTGTGGGGTGGATCTGATTCAAGTTTGTTCAAATCGGTTCCTTGGGTTTATATTTGGGCTCAGTATAGGAGCCCAAATTTGAACTTAGTGCATTTCAGGCAAATTTCTTTGAAAATCTTCTTCTCAAGATCCAGCAGGCAGAATCTTTTCATATTGGGTATGCAACATTGTGGGGTGGATCTGATTCAAGTTTGTTCAAATCGGCTCCCTGGGTTTATATTTGGGCTCAGTATAGGAGCCCAAATTTGAACTTAGTGATTTTCAGTCAAATTTCTTAAAAAATCTTCTTCCCCAGATCCAGCAGGCAGAATCTTTTGATATTTGGTATGCAACATTGTGGGGTGGATCTGATTCTATTTTGTTCAAATCGGCTCCCTAGATTCATATTTGGGCTCACTATAGAAGCTCGAATTCGAACTTAGTGCATTTCAGGCAAATTTCTTCAAAAATCTTCTTCTCCAGATCCTGCAGGCAGAATCTTTTGATATTTGGTATGCAACATTGTGGGGTGGATCTGATTCCAGTTTGTTCAAATCGGCCACCTGGATTCATATTTGGGCTCACTATAGAAGCCCAAATTCGAACTTAGTGCATTTCAGGCAAATTTCTTTGAAAATCTTCTTCTCAAGATCCAGCAGGCAGAGTCTTGTGATATTTGGTATGCAGCATCCTTAGGGGGGTGAGATTCAAATTTGTTCAAGCCATGTCCCTAGGTCCATATTTGGGCTCACTGTGGGAGCTTGAATTGTAACTTTGTTCGAAATGAGGAATTTTCTTAAAAAATCTTCTTCTTCAGATCCAGCAGTCGGAAAGGTTTGATATGTGGTGAGTAGCATCCTTGGAGGGGAGGGGGGGATTCAAGTGTGTTAAAGCCAAGTCCATGGGTCCATATTTGGGCCCCCTGTGGGAGCCCAAATTATAACTTAGTCAATATGAGGAATTTTTCTTTAAAAATCTTCTTCTTCAGATTCAGCAGTTGGAACGTTTTGATATTTGTCATGGAGCAACCTAAGGTTGGGGCTGAGATTCAAGTTTGTTCAAGCCAAGTCCCTTGGTTCATATTTGGGCTCACTATGGGAGCCTGAATGACAACTTAGTTCAAAATGAGGAATTTTCTTTAAAAATCTTCAGATCCAGCAGATGAATGCTTTTGATATTTTTTATGCAGCATCCTTAGGGGTGTAAGATTCAAGTTTGTTCAAGCCATGTCCCTAGGTCCATATTTGGGCTGATTGCGGGAGCTCGAATTGTAACTTGGTTCAAAATGAGGAATTTTCTTTAAAAATCTTCTTCTTCAGATCCAGCAGTCGGAATGTTTTGATATTTGATGTGCAGAATCCTTAGGGGTGTGAGATTCAGGTTTGTTAAAGCCAAGTCCCTGGGTTCATATATGGGCTCCCTGTAGGAGCCCGAATTATGACTTAGTTCAATATGAGGAATATTCTTTAAAAATCTTTTTTTAGATCCACTGGTCAGAATATTTGGATATTTGGTTTCAGCTTTTCTTAAGAGGAGCAGATGCAACTTGTGGAAATCAATTCTCTGGGTTGATATGTAGGCTACCATGTCAGGTGAGCGCCCTCAGGCCCCCTGGGGCCTCTTGTATGTACTTGAGTTTATTGGATTTTCATTTATGTCCTAGGCCCTCCAACCTTTTTACTATTCATCTAAGTCTGGCTCATTGGTACAGTATAAAAATGTTAAAAAATTTATAGTAATTTATATACTTTTTATACTTACCAATTACCCAGACGGGGATAGCCCTCCCATGAGTTGGGAACTCATACCTCCCCGCTGAGTACATAACGCTTACCAGGCACTGGTTGTAAGAATGATAATTGCGCCAATTTCGAGACCTCCTTGACACTGTGCATGTGCAGTGGAGTAAAAGTAAGGAGGACCATATAGGATATGCAATTTTCGGTTTTAGATGCAAATTTTGGGGATTGGGGGGTAAAATTTGTGTTTGGCCCTAGATATTTTAGAGTTAGCACCAGCTAAGTCTGGGTCATTGGGAAGTATAAAAAATATATAAATTACTATAAATTTTTTAACTTTTCTTAAAAGAAAGTGGATTTGGATAAGCATTTTGTCACAGTGTGATAGGCATAAAAAGAAACAAAATTTATTATTTCTAATTTCTACAGGCCTGATCAGGTAAATGGTTGAAAGGTTAATAATAGTAAGATAAAGATGTTGAGAACCTGAAACAGGTTTGATAAAAAAAGATGATAATGTCTGCCTTTATTTCAGCATCTGAAAATTATGTCCAAATTGATGACAAAATGTTTGAGATTATTGAAAAAAAAGATGATAATGTTTGCCTTTATTTCAGCATCTGAAAATTATGTCCAAATTAATGACAGAATGTTGGAGTCACAACCCTGCAGCTCGCCTCACAGCACTCAGAGTGAAAAAGACACTTGGCAGAACAATCGAAAATATTGAATTAAAAGATAGTAAGATATCATAGGCAAATGGAAGTCAGTGGTAAACTAAAGGCAAAAATTCAAAATATTATTACCTCAGTTACAAGATGTCAGCTGCAGTGTAACCTTAGCACTTGAAGAAGAAATGATAAACAAGAACACCAGTCAGAACTTTGAGAAGATTGGAAAGACGAGAAGGATGAAACATCCCACCATCAGCAGAATAATTTTTGCATATCTTTAAGCGATCACCCCTAAAACCGATCCATAGTATGGTATGGCTATGTGCCTGTCCATTTGTTAACTTTTGCTTTGTCCATCGAGTAACTTAAAATCAATGTTCAATTGACCCTGTTTTTTATAATAATGAGAGGATGGTTCTTATAATGAATGTTCTGCTTTACACAATTACACAATATAGCCACATATATGGCCAAATATTTGGTTCTTGGAAATATATATAGAGCATCCTTGAGAGTTGGAGCTCCCCAAAGTGTCCAAATTTTAGAAAAAATTTGGTTAATATGAATTGATTGAAACAATGTTCAAATTTTTTTATGTGTGTGTTAATCAGGGAGAGTGGAATCATTTTTTTTCAGGGAAAGACCCTGAGAACACAGAGTGCTCCTCCTTGAGTGTGGGCTAATTTCACAATATCCAAGTTGATAAACTGTCCTCACTCAAATTCAATAGCATTTTAGCTCACCTGAATGGAGCTCAAGAGGTGCTTTAAGGATCTCTTTCCATCCGTCTTCTGTTGTCTGTCTGTCTGTCCATCAGGTGTGAACTTTACATTATTGACTTCTCATTAACTGCTGGACAGAATTGAACATTATCGCCTTCTCATAAACTACTGGACTGAAATGAATTTGCTATGCATGTTTCTCATCATATGTCAGTTCAAGTTTATTCAAATAAAGTAGTCACGTTCATTGGGAGGGTAGGGGGGGTGGCTCCACAAGTGGCACAACTTTGTTAGTACCTCCCAAAAATTTGAAAATCTTCTCTCAAACCACCAATCAGAATCTGTTGTTGGATGGGATAAGATTGAAGTTTGTTCAAATCAAGTCCCTAGGTTCATATTTAGGCTGTCTGTGGGAACCCAAGTTTTAATTTGGTCCAACATGAGGAACAAATTGTAAAATCTCCTTCAGATCCACCAGTCAGAATTTTTTGACGTTTGGCATAGAGCATCCTGGGGGGGGGGGGGGGGGGGGGGGGGGGGGGGGCTAGATTCATGTATGTTCAAATCAAGTCCAAAGGGTCATATTTGGGGTTCCTGTGGGAGCCCAAATTTTAACTTCTTACAATATGAGGAATATTCTTTAAAAATCCTCCTCATATCCATCTGTCAGAATCTTTTGGTATTTGGTTTGAAGTATCCTAAGTTCTAAGGTGCAAAATTGACCAAAGCCTTTTACGGGTTAATTCATTATATCTTATTTGGCAGAGTTCCCTGATCTCTTTGACAGAGTTCTCTGATGTCTCTCAAATAAACTATAATGGTTTAAATAATTTTTATCACCATAACTTGGTAACTGAGTATCACTATCAGGGCTATTAAAAAGACAAATTCTTGTTTCTTGGGTAATTTACTCTCTATTTTATGATGAGGCAGAGATGGGGTTTTTTTGTGTTATTAATCCACAAAATGGTCCTGAAAATTGTTGGAACTGTTAATTTAACACCTTACACTATTCTGTGAAAAAAAACCAAATGTTTTCAGCAGTGAAAATTTCCCACACTGTAGTTGCAAATTTAACTTGGTATGCTCTGTCAAGAAAGATATTTTTAGTCCTACAAGTGCAAAATAGTATCACTGAAGAGATTTCCGCATAGAAAGAAAGAGTGAAGAGGCAGATTTTCAGTGACGAGGGAGATACCTGACAAACAAGTATTTTGTTATAATAGTCTAAATTTAATTTTTGTGCCTACGAAGTTTGTATTCATTTAACCGTATTTTACTGTAGTTATCTTTCTCATTTATGCATATTACAGTACGTGGAGGGTGGATTGTAACTAAATCACCCAGGGAGTGGAGTTATCAACCAAAGTATCACTTTCAAATTCTGTACAGGTGGACAACCCAGAGGTCCATTGGCTGGAACTTTGCTGGTGCTTGTTCTGCTTTGCAATAAATTTGCAATTATTGCTTGGGTGGAATCTCCACTCTATGGGTGATTTAGTGATAAGACACTCTTCACGTACTGTTCATGTATTCTTACTTGGCACCTTCAGATAAAGTCAAAAGGTTCCAGTTTTCATTACATATGTATTATAAGTATGACAGCACTTTACCTGATACGACTATCAGATTACAGTTGCAGAAATTAAAAAAAGTCATTATGTAATGGAAAAAAGAAAATCTGTCTCAAAGCCATACCTTATGACCCCTCATTGCAACATAAATTTTTGAGTCAAAAAGTGAAAATATATAGCTATTTAAGAATTTTTCTTGCAAGTGTCATCTTCTGGTCGTGTCAGGTAAAGTGTTAAGAGATAACCTAAATTTTAATGAAATAAAAAAAATCCCTTAAAATTGATAAATCATATGCATAACAAGAAACATTTTATACATAAGAAAATGAAGTCAGACAACATTGACTTGACAAAAGATTGGTTTACAACTTCCACATGTGCTTTGGCCAGTTGCGGTATAAATTACAACTGTTACCTGATATATGTACCCGAGAGTGTGTTCCCCCTCTGGGGTACTCTATCGGAACCGCAGCTGTCAACAGAATGGAGTGCTTAAAATCAGAAATTATTTGGATAATCCAAATTGGTAACATGCTACCAGTCTTATCACCCAAATGAGCAATTTGATTTTACAGACAGGTTCTGGAAATTCATGATTTAGATACTTGAAAGCCCTGGATTAGGGTACAAATCCTGAAATTACTAAGAATTCATCATCAATGTTTTTTCAGAACGTTTTGATTAATATAAGTTTTAAAGACAATAAAAGAGCAAAGTTTGTATTGATGGCTAGATGTAGAGTTTCTACTGGGGAAGTAGACGGTCCCCTCAATTGTTCAATTCCCCTTGCCACTTTTGCATCAACTAAGGCATGGTTCCTGCATGTCTTGAAAGTCTTTGAACATCATGGAATTTTATAAGAACCCAGAATTTCCTATTTTAGAAAATCTTTGAATTTCCAATTAGTTTTAAAATGTCTGAATATTATTGCAATTATTCATTTTGCATTCAATAGTTTTCAAAACTTCACCATGCTTATGGGACATTCAGTGTTTGATGCAATGCAGGCCATTTTTTAATTAATCAGTGTATTAAAATGACAGTGTAGGTAACATGATAGTATGCAAATAACTCGAGAGCTATCTAGCACTTGAGTTATTTGCATACCGTCTTGTGAATTACTATGCAAATATGGTTCTGAGGTATGGAAATTATCTAATTAAAATGAACATTTTTCAGCAATTTGTTTGCCATCAGATTAAATTGTTTTTGCACCATTTCCTATGGTGAAAATCTTTTTTTTCAAAACTTCACCTTGCATATGGGACATTCAGTGTTTGATGCAATGCAGGCCATTGATTTTCGTTGTTCGGTGTCTTGGAATTTCGCTGTATACTGTCTTTGAAAATCTTTGAATTTGATGGTCCGAACAATGCGGGAACCATACAAGATGCACCAGATAGTAACATTGATATAAGAGGTTCAATATGGAGTTGCTCCCTGTACCCAAAAACTTGCATATAGCTTCGATGATGCAACAAATGACATGAATTTAGCCACTATGACAAATAATCATCGCATGTGAACTACATAAAACATGGAAGTATGTTGACTGGGCCATATTTTATGTGATTGGATTTAACAGTAAATGTTCTGTTTTTAGTGTTCTTCTTTCGAATGATGTTGGCAAATGTAAAAGAGGTGTATGGTGTAAAGTGTGCAATTTATTGACATTGTATGTCCATAATTGTCAGCAATCCACCCCACCAAGAAGCAAGATTCCATTGTCTCCGAAATATATTGTGTTTCAGACTGATAAAAACAATAATGGCCCAGACTTAGCTGGTGCAACATTTTGAACCCCCCAATCCCCAAAATTTGCATACAGCAACGAAAATTAAAAGTCCTATCTGACCCTCCATACTTTTAGTACTTGTACATGCGCAGTACCCCGGAAGAGACCGGAATTGGTGCAAACACCATTCTTTGTTTGGCCCTAAGTCAGTAAACATCTCAACTGACATCTATGCTTTAAATCTCTCTTTTGATGGATGCCAGAAACAAATCGATGAAGTATATGTTGGATTCAAGACAGTAAATGGATGATGGAAGTGAACAACAGTGGTTTGAGACATTCAGCGCTGTAACTTTTAAATAATATGAAAATTATTTCATGTTCCCCAGTTTCGGGATAAACGCCTTGACGTCATTAGTTTTGCTAATGATTTACCTACTGTTGATTATGTGTTCCTTCCCTATCCTTCCATGAACCCTCCGGTTAAACTCCTAAGCTTTCTGGCTGTTTTTTATTGAAATTTTTTATTCAATTTCTTGGGAGTTTAACGTCTTGTACAGAAGGTTTATTCTGTTTATCCCCACTGTTACGTCCTCACCCTAGGGGTGTTGGGCCATTATTGTCTTGCATCTCCTACCGGATACATTGTTTTTTTTTTTTCCACATGAAGACCTAGCTTTGCATCAGGTATCAGTTAATTATTTACAGACTTGGGCCTGTTGTCTAGTTTCCGGTTTTTCTAATCCTGACATTTACTTTTAACAAAGCCCTTAACAGGTAATATTGAGGGTTTTATTTCATCACAATTATAGTAGGATACATTTATTAATTTTCCGATAGTGTAGCTTTAATATTTTGGTGTTTGTCCATGCTTAGACTCTATCAGGATGCACTTGGGCTCATGTGGTTCCCTTGGGGAACTTAGGCGTTTTAAAAAAAAAAAATTCGGATAAAATTTTGGATTTATTTCGAAATTATTTTTGATTGTCTTCATCATGTATCCTTATATTGTATGATTATATGTTAGATGTTAGGAGTGCAGTGAGCTTTGTTTGGATTGTAATTATTTATGAAATTACTGCTCTCGGTTCAGGACGAAGAAGTCTACATCGGATTTACATGCTTGTTGTCTTGCATGTAGTCGCTGCACTCATACTGATTCAGGTCCTACTTGTGTGGTCTGGGTCGACACTTAGGACACTAATGTTGGAAGCGGGTGTCGTGCTATGTATTTGCAGTGAAGTTCCGATGCCGGAGCTGTCACCGCAAGATAATTCCAGTTTTCAGTTTCTTTTCCAGAGGAACAAGAACACAGTGATGGTATTGTGACACCCGTCCAGAATGTGCTGCCATCATCGCGCTGTGAGGAGCAAACAGATCTAGCTGCAAAGGTGCTCTTGAATATAAAGGGAATAAGGCCTCTTATTCCAGCAGCTAGCTCGACCGGTCAGGTGGTTACTCGATAGTGGGAACCGTAATACTGGGTATGTCCGTTGTGGTTGAGGAGAGTGTAGATTTGGGTAGAGCGAGCACCTTTAAATCAAAAGCTCACCCAGCAACGATGGCAAAATAAGGGAAAGAAGCCTGTAAGTTTCTCTTTGGGAAGCTCGGCGAGATCTGGGATCAGACCGCGAGCTGGAGAGCCTTCTCTAACCCTGTAACAGTCGGCGCTCGACTATTGCTTTGAGAAACTTACACTGAGTCGGAGCTAACATCCTCCCTGGCCGCTCCTTCTACACTGCAGCCGGGGCCGGCTTCAGTTACGGCTTCTTCCTTCCGCTTTGGCGAAGCACATACGACCGCACCCTAACTACCTGACTTTGGATGTTCATGCAGCCGAACGAAGACGCTCCAGTCTTTGCCCTCGAAGCCGGTCCATCCGGTAGCTAGTGCTTCGAAGCTTGATTCATCGGGACATTCAGCGAAGAGATCGGCGGCCAGATCTCCATCCCAGGAGAAACATGCAGCAGAGAATATAAGCTGCTGCTCCACAAGCCTCCATAACGGACTTGCTGTCGCAATTTGCACAGCTTATCACAGCTTAAAAAACGCAGCAAGGGGCACCAGTCAGCAGACTACGGTAGTAAGCCATCGGACGGTGCTGGGTCGGTCCGGTCATCTGTGCATGTAGAAGAAGCCAGAAGTTTCTCTAAGGGACACTCGGCTAGATCTGGGGTCAGATAGCCAATTGGAGAACCCTCTCCATCCCATTAACAGTCGGTGTTGACTTTGTCCATTGTGAGAAACTATAATGAGTCGGAACACACATCGGGATGTTCCTTCCACAGTGCAGCCGGGGCCGGCGGCGGTTATGGCTTCTTCTTCTTACATGGAAGCGCACGAAAGCAGATTAGCCTAGAAGTTTCTAAGCAGGATACTCGGCGAGATCTGGGGACAGTGCAGAGCATTCTCCTTCCCGTTAACAGTCGGGGACGACTGTTTTGTGTTGTAAGAAACTTAAGTGAGTAGGAGCATCCGTCCAAATGTGACAAGTTTGGATGCTTCTTCTGCACTTCAGCCGGGGTCGGCTGTTGTTACGGCTTCCTCTACTTCCATGGATATGCACACTAAGGGGTAGATGCCTACATGTTTCTACGTAACGCTCGGCGAGGTATGGAGCAGGCCGCGAGCTGGAGAAGATCTTTCCTCCCCGAATCTTTTGGCTCAGGTGTCGAGGGCTTTTGTCCCCGATTAACGACGTCTTCCTTGCCTTAGCAGTATTATAAGAAATGCTCTATTCCTTATGAATAGAGGATCGATAGTGCATAGATAGGCAGAGACAGCTGGCTTGTTTGGAATAGAGCCGTTAGAAGGAATAAGTACGTCTTTTCCTTCTGGGTGTTGTATTTCTTGGCGTCAAGACATTTAATGCTATTGTGGATGCCAAAGTAACCTTATGTACTGTTACAGCGGTCCTTTCTTATACATTAGCGGCTAGTGTTGTAAGTCTCCATTTAGTGAGCTTTCAGGGGCTGCAGGTGACACATGTCTTCACACAGATGAAGACTCATAACTGCGTAGCTACCTTGAGACTACTGTCTCTTTGGGTATTACGGCTGTTAGAATAGCGGCTTTTCATTCCCTACCTTTCGCAACGATAGTTGTAAGCCTCCATTGAGTGAGCTTTCAAGGTCGCAAGTTACACTGAGATATCCTGTCTTCACGGAGATGAAGATTTCTAAGCTACGTTAGCTGGGCTCAGATGGCTGTCTTTTGGGAATAAAACCGCTAAAGGAAAGAGTGCTTTTTGGTTTGTTTTCCTAGGTGCCACAGACTTGAGTCTTATTGTTTACACCATAGTAGCCTAGCTAGAATCATGAGCGGTGTTTTTCAGTGATTATGCAATAACATAACTGAAATAACTTATCTCTTGAGACTACTGTCTCTTTGGGAATTACGGCTGTTAAAAATAGCAGCTCTTCATTCCCTACCTTGCGCGACGATAGTTGTAAGTCTCCGTTCAGTAAGCTTTCAAGGTCGCAACTTGCATCGAAATATCTGTCTTCACAGAGATGAAGACTTCTCAGCTACAGCTAGCGCTGTAAGTCTCCTTAGTGAGCTTCTGAGGCCGCAGTTATCAGCCTTTTAATTGTCTTCACGAATAGGAAGACCTTTAGCTGCTTCAGCTAGGCTGAGTTCATTGTCCTATCGGACTTGATACCATTATGTTATAGGAGGTTATTCGCTTCCTATCGGTATTGTTTGGTGTTAGTTATCTGAGGCGGTAAGCCCTATTGATGGCGCCGTATTAACCTAGTGTGATTAATGAGCCTGCCTATACTAAACTCCTCAGAAATATATTTCCTGATATCAGATCAAACATAAGGAGTTCATATAGGTTTTTATGATCAGGTGTCGGAACATTGTTTTCGTCTCCCTCTTCATTTCTATCCAATCTATTGTTGTGGATTATATTTCCACTCGAGGGATTGGATATTATGTCTATATGGTGTATTATTTGGTCATCACGTCCCCCTCCATCCTTAGTGGCATTATGGAGTTGGTCAGACGTGAGGGAGCCCTGCAGTTCCTATACTATTTGATAACTAACACAAAAGCATTACGAGTCGTGCCGGATTACTGTTATTATGATTGCTATGACTATAAGCTTTTTAGCTGTATTACTCTTATTATACCTCCGCTTCGAAGAAGTGGGGGCTATATAGGAATCACCCTGTATGTCCGCCCGTAAGTCTTTCCGTCTGGACAAATTCTTGTGTGCGCAACTCCTCCTACATTAATGAATCGATTTTGATGAAACCTTCATCTCTCTAAGTGAACATGTGCATATTCCAAACTTTTTGACCTGCGACAATTTTAACCAGGTTATATCTCTTGAACTTTGATTTAATATGGGTTTCTACATGAAATTCTTGTGTGCGCAACTCCTCCTACATTTATCAATCAATTTGGACAAAACTTTTCAGACATCATCACTACTAAGTGAACATGCGCATATCCCAAGATTTTTGATCTGCGACAATTTTAACCAGGTTATCTCCCTTTGACTTAGATTTATTGTGTCTTTTCATCCGAACAAATTCTTGTGTGCGCAACTCCTCCTACATTAATGAACCGATTTTGATGAAACCTTTCAAACATCATCTCTACTAAGTGAACATGTGCTTATTCCAAACTTTTTAATCTGCGACAATTTTAACCAGGTTATCTCTCTTGAACTTTGATTTAATATGGGTTTCTACATGAAATTCTTGTGTGCGCAACTCCTCCTACATTTATCAATCAATTTGGACAAAACTTTTCAGACATCATCACTACTAAGTGAACATGCGCATATTCCAAGATTTTTGATCTGCGACAATTTTAACCATGTTATCTCCCTTTGACTTAGATTTATTATGTCTTTCCGTTCGAACAAATTCTTGTGTGCGCAACTCCTCCTACATTAATGAACCGATTTTGATGAAACCTTTCAAACATCATCTCTACTAAGTGAACATGTGCATATTCCAAACTTTTTGATCTGCGACAATTTTAACCAGGTTATCTCTCTTGAACTTTGATTTAATATGGGTTTCTGCATGAAATTCTTGTGTGCGCAACTCCTCCTACATTTATCAATCAATTTGGACGAAAGTTTATAGACATCATCACTACTAAGTGAACATGCGCATATTCCAAAATTTTTGAGCTGTGACAATTTTAACTAGGTTATCTCCCTTTAACTTAGATTTATTATGGGTTTCTACATGAAATTCTTGTGCGTGCAACTCCTCCTACATTTATCAATCAATTTTGACGAAACCTTTCAAACATTATCACAACTAAGTGAACATACGCATATTCCCAAATTTTTGATCTGCGACAATTTTAACCAGGTTATCTCCCTTTAACTTGGATTTATTATGGGTTTTCAAATGGGATTCTTGTGTGTGCAACTCCTCCTACATTAATGAACCGATTTTGAATACATGTTGCACATTGTAAATGTGCTTTTCCAAATGTAAACCATATATGTGTGGGCTCTTTAAGTATTCGGTGCTGTTCTGTGGAAGGCCACATGCAAATACAAATTTCAACAACAAAAAATGATCTTTATGTATACATTTCCTTATGGCCTTCGCCTACATGATCAGAAGTGCATTCCTCTAAAAACCCAAAGCGGGGGTATTAATCACCTTCAGTGATAGTTCTAGTTGAGAATAGCAGCAGCAATATAGCCTTAATTCTACTGTGCCGGCCTTACTTATCTACCGTTTAAAGTAATGCAGGTGAGAGGGGTTCGATAGGATTTATGTTATATGCATGCCTAGATTGGCTCCTTGATTGGCGGCTGGGTTGTGTTCTAATGGCGACCTCATGTCCACATCCACTATTTAGTTGGTTTGTTTCCTGTGGTTATTCATTTATAAATCATATACAAGCATATGATTTCTGAACAATAAATTGCTAGCCTTCATGTACCTGTGTGGCTGACATGTCGGTTATCTGGGCAACATTCTCCAAATGTGGCAATTAGTCCACTCAGAGAACTTTTGCTCAGAGCGGTCTGCCCTTTTTTTCTTACATATGAGTTATGAGTTTATAACTCAGTTTAACTGCATTAACGTCATATTATTCTTTCCATTTCCTGGTTACATTTGTATCTCTCGGTCATACCGTGGATACAGGCTGTATTCAGACGAGTTCATGTGGGATTCTGTTGCTCGTGTGCATAATATGTATATTTATTAGGCAGACGCATTATTGAATAGATTCTATAAATTCTTGCTTTGCTTTATAGAGCTTTTGAGAATTTTGGGGCTAGTTGGATCAGTTATGGAATTTCCAATAGGCCGTCTATGCATACTTTCTCAATTTTTTGGCTTCATTATTCAGAGTAGTATATTCTTTCTCTGAACAGTCCTTGGTTGTAACAGACCTAGGGAACAATAAATTATTTGGGGAACGTTCTGTGAAGGGTCTGTTAATCATAGCCTGTTCCATGCTCTAAATCCAGCTTTCCACCAGAGACGGTACACAGAAGAATTCCTATTCTTGTAGATTTGCACGGTTCAATTTGGAGTTTCATTATTGGAATTAATTGTACACCTGAACTGGGTCGCCTGTTGGTTGCCTCAGAAGCGTGTTTGCTCTAACAGATACTTTCCATTCGGATTCAATTGGACAAGTGTAAGATTGTACACGTTATATCACCGGTTTTTGACCTATCTACGTATTCCAACTCCGGCACACGTTAGAAGCTTGCACTTTTAATAACCGGGATTCCCATGATAGCCTTAGCTACTGAGGTGGCATTAAGCACCAATAATTAATTATAATTAATAAGTGGGTGCCTGTTGGGTGAATATATATAGATTATTTGGTACCGCTTTACACTGATTCCAGAGTACTTCCCTCTTTGTTTTGAAGAATATTCCTTCAAAAAAAAAAGGGGGGGGGGGGATTTTTCTTCACCTCTTCTGGCCTGATAATAAGTGTGTAATAACTATGAGTGAAGCTGTTTTTGTCTAGATTATTACAGATCTTAGATGCAGCTTGTTTATTATATATATATGGAGTGTGTTTGTGGGGGTTAGTCTCTCACTCTTGAACACGCCATCCTGATTTTAGTGGCTTAGTCCGGACTAGCCTTAAAATTGGGGGCTTGTTACACCCAATTAGCATAATCATTCATGCTAAGAATACGGAATTATTTGGATATGGTTCCTTATTTTGATGATATGTCTCCAATATTATTGTATAGAGAGATATGTAATTCCTTTAAAAATTTAATCTCCTTTTCACTTTGGAATGCAAGCTAAGGAGCTATATTTGGTCTGCTAATTTCCTTAAGTCCTTAGGCCCTCTGCCTTTTTACGATTCAGCTAAGTCTGGGCCATTAGTTGCTGTATAAAAATATTATAAATTTAAAGTAATTTGTATATTTTTTTTTAGCTCACCTGAGCACAGATCAAGGGGAGCTTTACTAATCACTTTCCGTCCGTCGTCTGTCCGGCGTTAACTTTACATTATCGACTTCTTCTAACAAACTACTGGACCAAATTCAACAAAATTTGCTGTGCATGTACCTTATCATATGTCAGTTCAAGTTTGTTCAAATCAAGTTGACCCACCCCTCGGTAGGGCCACGCCAAAAAAGTGTGCTTAAATCTTAAAAAATCTTCTCATGAACCAGCAGTAGCAGAGCCTTGATATTTGGTCTGCAGCTCCCTTTTGAGGTGTAGACTCAGATTTGTTCAAGAGAAGTTCGAGGAGCTATATTTGCCTTCGTTGTGGAAGGGGCAAGAATTTTCGCCCTGCCCAAAATTTCTATATTTTTATACTGTACCAATGACCCAGACTTAGCTGGTGCTAACTCTTAAATTCTAGGGCCAAACACAAATATTGCCCCCCCCCCCCTCCCCCCCCATCCCCCAAATTTGCATCAAAATCCCCCAAAAAGATGTCCTATGTGGTCCTCCATACTTTTGTCCACTGCGCATGCGCAGTGTCCGGTAAGTACTGAACTTGGAGCCAAATACTCATTCTTTGTTTGGCCCTTCAATCAGTAACATCTCACTGATATCTGTGCTTATAATCTCAGTTAAAATGGTGACAGACACAAAATCATGAAAGAAATGGTGGATCTGAGGATGAAATAAGGGGATGAGAGGAAGAAAGGATGTGTTCAGGGCTGTAACTTATAATTTTTATGCAAAATTATTTCATGTTCCCTAATTTCGGGGCATGGGCCTGATGTTGTCATTCTTGTTATGAAATTTCCAAATTTTGTTCAGAGTTTCCTCTCTCCCTTTCCTTTATACCCCCCTTGCTATTCTCCCATGCTTTTGGCATAATTTCTGTAATTTTTTTACTGAAATTTCTTGGGAGTTTTGGCGTGGTAACAGAATGTTTATTCTGTTTTTCCCCATGGTTACGTCCTAACCCTAGGGTGGTTAGACATTTCGGTCATGCATCTACCATCCGATGTGCTGCAGTTTCTTCTCAGGAAGCCTCTGTTTTACATCGGATAGTGTTAAAATTGGTTACTGATTTCGGGCCATATTTTCAGTGCCTGGAGTCTTGTTTCCAGTTTTTATTCACTTTTGTTTACTTTGACAACGGTTACTTCTGATTCCTTGTCTTCTATTAGTTCTACTCATAGCCAGATACATTAATATTGTCCGTAAGTGTAACATTAATTTTTAGACATGTTTTAAAAATTTTTTGTCCACACTTAGGCTTTTTTGGGATCCATTTGGGCTCATCGTTCTCATTAGGTACTTGGGCTCAGATTGAAATTTTTTCGAAAAAATTTTTTCTTTTGAATTAATTCTTGAAATGTTTGTAATGGATTATTATTATTATGTATCTTTGTTTTCAAGGGTTTCGTGTGAGTACGATGACTGTTTAATATTTTTTCAAAATGAAAGAATATTGTTCAGTTGTAAATCGAGGAAGTCTTCCTTTGTTTCTCATGTTCATTGTATTTGCTGTAGTCTGTGTACTCGCACTAATTCTTGCTCAGTATGTGCCAATTCAGATGACAAACGTTTGAGACGTGTGTCACGGTATATTGTTAGTGGTGAGAGGTCTATGCCGGTCCTCTCTCCACAGGGTCACTCTATTTTTTTCAGTCTCTTTTGCAGAGGAACAAGAACAGGGTGATGTTTCCATGATGTCTTCAAAAGTGTGCTTCCGTCGTCGCAATAATGAGCTAGCGGCAAAGTGCTCAAAGAAATGCGGCAAGTGCCTAAGAGGTCCCTAGTAGGATCGACGGTCACTTGTCGCCCGCTAGCTCCCCCGGTGAAGCAATCATTCACAAAATGGTTGTGATGCCGGGTTCATCTGTTGCGGTCCAGGAGAGGAGAAGTGGTGTTGCGAGCACTATAATCTCGGATCACGCACACCCGGCGTCGATGGATCGGAGGAAGCCAGTCAGTCCGGTAGCTAGCTCGTCCAGGTCTTTCCGGACCGCAAGCGAGAAAGGCCACCTCTCTCTTACAACAACATCTGGGCCCAGATGTTGTATGTACATTCGTTAGTCGGAGCATACGTCCACTCCTCCTGCTCGGGAGGCTCCGCCGCATAGACAGTTCAACGCGGCTTGTCTATTGGCTTTCTCATCCTCACATCAGCACACACGACCGCACCTTGGCTATGTGACCGCAGATATCCAGCCTGCTTCGCCGACCAGGGAGTCCACATCGACCAGGTCACTCCATCTGCTAGCCAAAGACACGAGGCCTTTCCAGTTGGGATGTTCGCATATGAGAAGTATGCAGGAATTAACGTCCCAGGAGCTTCTAGCAGCTAAATTACGTAAGACCGCGGCTCCACAGGCCTCTGTGACAGACTTACTATCACAGAGAGCTCAATTCATCGCAGCATCCCAGCAACCATCAGAAACTTTTTTCAGAAAAGAAACTGTCTGAGGAAGTTGGGTCGGTTCGCTCCCCTGCAGAGTCAGAAAGATTTTCATGTGGTCCAGTCGGATGGTAAAAGGGAACCAGCGGAGCTGAAATTTTCCCTTTCCGAACAACTTAAGGTGGCTGTAGATTTCATCCGGCAACACCTTCTAGAAGTTGTTTCTCCGGACCAAAATGCTGCGTTACCTGATAAGAAACTGAAAGCGTCACTGGACACCAATTTATACGCCCGGAATAGGGACCTGACTTTCCGACCCAGTCCAGAAATGTCACACGGACATTTGTACTTCTTAATGAAGCTATATTCAAGCTAGCCGCTAAGACTGGCAAATCAGGTTTCTTATCTCATGCTCTACCGCTGCCTTTCATCAATCATAGAAATAGATTTGAAAAGGCAGGACAGGGCATGCCGAGAGTTCCTCTGCATTTAGACGACCAGGCAGACGACTTGGAGTTGTCATTGCCAGCGTCTATGTCGATTTATTCCAGTATGCTGGTGACCACTATCTTGTCTAACAGAAAAATCAGTTTAGACACATTATCTTTGGCAGGTCACCTTACCAGAGCGTTATCATTACATCTCAAAGGAAAGAATTCCAGGATGTTTAAAACTTCCTTGAGAGTTGTTTCGAGGGCCTTAGCATATTCTATGTATAACTCCGTCCTTTCAGTGGCAATATGGAGTTAGTCAGACGTGATGCTGCCCTGGCTGCATCCACAGGAATGGATAGTAAGGTGAAAAACTCTCTTCCAGTCGCTCTGGTCTCAGGAGAGCTTCTCTTCGATGGTAAGCTTTCTATAATCTATTATCAGATTACTAAGAAAGCTTCGGATTCTCGGCCTTTAAATCCGCTTTGAAAAAGTTGGACTCAGCAGTGAGGAGTAAGGCAGGCACTTCGGGGGCGAATACGTCCAAGGGAAGTTCCTATAGAAGATCTAAGAAAGCCTCTACGTGTTACTCTGGAGACTGTCAGAGTAGCGATTCAGGTAGGGGTTGTAATGCTGGCCGAGGTAACGGGTCAGACACCCCTAGGTCGACTGAGCGAGGTGCGGGTCGTGGAGGACGTGGTTTCTCCTCCTGCAAGCCTCGCAGGGCCAGGAGGTGATGGTCTAAACCTCTATTACATTCCAGTGGGCGGAAGGCTGTCAAGTTTCTTAACCAATTGGTTGTCAATTACGGACGACCCATGGGTGCAAGGGGTTATTTCGAAGGGCTAAAACTGTCCTTCAAGGAAAAACCTCCGTTAACTCGAAGTCCACGCTGGACTCAGCTTCCGTTAAACGTTCAGAAGAGAGATTTGCTTCTATCAGAAGTTCAATCTCTTCGGGACAAGAACAAGAACGCTATAGACGTCGTAGAAAACCAGGAATCTCCAGTTTTCTGCAGTCACCTGTTCCTGTTTCCAAAACCAGACGGCTCGTTTCGTCCAGTTATAGATCTGAGCTGGATAAACAAGCTGACCGTGGCTCCAAAATTTTATATGGAGACCACCCGATCGGTCAGAGCGAGCATTTGAGTGAACGATTATGCTGCGAGCATAGATCGCAAGGATGTGTACTTTCACGTCATGGTACAACCGGCATTCAGAAAGTATCTTCGCTTCGCTGTCCGAGGAGTTGTTAGCTCACCTGACTGAAAGTCAGGGTGAGCTTTTCTTATCACTCGTCGTCCGTCGTGAAGGTGGTGTTTGAGCCTCTTTCTCCTAAACCACTGGCCACATTTTAATTAAATTCCATGTAAGTAGTGGTTATGTAGGGGCATTTTGATTTTTATCCAAAATAAGTTTCGGCTCATATTGAGCAGAGGTGTGGGGAAAAAATGGCCAAATTTTTTTAAAATCTACTTCTAATGAACCACCAGTAGCAGAGACTTGATATGTGGTATACAGAGTCCTTTTGAGGTTTAGAATCAAGTTTGTTCAAGAGAAGTTTGTCTGGCATTATTTGCCTTCGTTATTGGAGGGGCAAAAATTTTGGCCACGCCTAAAATTTCTATTTTCAGAACAGTCAGGTCGATTTGTACCAAATTTGATATGAGATAATGGGTGATAAGTAGTTGTTGATTGATGCCAAAAAACATTTTCTCATTGCCCCGTGAGAACCTCGCTAAAAATAGGAAAAACCTTAAAACTGCCATATCTCCAAAACTACACAGCACAGAGAATTCTTATTTTGTATAAAGCTTACTTTTATCCAGTAGAATAGAATGGTTAAAAAAATACTTATCGGTTCGATCACAAGCTACTTTTTTCAGGACTTTGAAAAAGTGCTGAGTCAGCACTTTTTAACACTGTAGGTAATGGGAAAAAGATTAAAAAATCTTCTTCTCCAGATCCAGCAGGCAGAATCTTTTGATATTTGGTATGCAATATTGTAGTGTGGATCTGATTCAAGTTTGTTCAAATCCCCTGGGTTCATATTTGGGCTCAGTATAGGAGCTCGATTTTGAACTTAGTGCATTGCAGGCAGATTTCTTCAAAAATCTTCTCCAGATCCAGCAGGCAGAATCTTTTGATATTTGGTATGCAACATTGTGGGGTGGATCTGATTGAAGTTTGTTCAAATCGTCTTCCTGGATTCATATTTGGGCTCACTATAGAAGCCCGAATTCGAACTTAGTGCATTTCAGGCAAATTTCTTAAAAAATCTTCTTCTCCAGATCGAGCAGGCAGAATCTTTTAATATTTGGCATGCGACATTGTGGGGTGGATCTGATTCAAGTTTGTTCAAATCTCCTGGGTTCATATTTGGGCTCAGTATAGGAGCCCGATTTTGAACTTAGTGCATTTCAGGCAAATTTCTTCAGAAATCTTCTCCAGATCCAGCAGGCAGAATCTTTTGATATTTGGTATGCAACATTGTGGGGTGGATCTGATTGAAGTTTGTTCAAATCGGACCCCTGGATTCATATTTGGGCTCACTATAGAAGCCCGAATTCGAACTTAGTGCATTTCAGGCAAATTTCTTAAAAAATCTTCTCCAGATCCAGCAGGCAGAATCTTTTGATATTTGGTATGCAACATTGTGAGGTGGATCTGATTGAAGTTTGTTCAAATTGGCTCCCTGGATTCATATTTGGGCTCACTATAGAAGCCCGAATTCGAACTTAGTGCATTTCAGGCAAATTTTTTAAAAAATCTTCTTCTCCAGATCGAGCAGGCAGAATCTTTTAATATTTGGCATGCAACATTGTGGGGTGGATCTGATTCAAGTTTGTTCAAATCTCCTGGGTTCATATTTGGGCTCAGTATAGGAGCCCGATTTTGAACTTGGTGCATTTCAGGCAAATTTCTTCAAAAATCTTCTCCAGATCCAGCAGGCAGAATCTTTTGATATTTGGTATGCAACATTGTGGGATGGATCTGATTCCAGTTTGTTCAAATTGGCCCCCTGGGTTTATATTTGGGCTCAGTATAGAAGCTTGAATTCGAACTTAGTGCATTTCAGGCAAATTTCTTAAAAAATCTTCTTCTCCAGATCCAGCAGGCAGAATCCTTTGATATTTGGTATGCAACATTGTGGGGTGGATCTGATTCAAGTTTGTTCAAATCGGCCCCCTGGATTCATATTTGGGCTCACTGTAGAAGCCCAAATTCGAACTTCGTGCATTTCAGGCAAATTTCTTCTTCTCCAGCAGGCAGAATCTTTTGATATTTGGTATGCAACATTGTGGGGTGGATCTGATTCAAGTTTGTTCAAATTGGCCCCCTGGATTCATATTTGGGCTCACTATAGAAGCCCGAATTCGAACTTGGTGCATTTCAGGCAAATTTCTTAAAAAATCTTCTCCAGATTCAGCAGGCAGAATCTTTTGATATTTGGTATGCAACATTGTGGGGTGGATCTGATTCAAGTTTGTTCAAATCGGCTCCTTAGATTCATATTTGGGCTCACTATAGAAGCTTGAATTTCTTCTCAAGATCCAGCAGGCAGAATCTTTTGATATTGGGTATGCACCATGCTTAGGTGGGTGAGATTCAAGTTTGTTCAAGCAAAGTCCCTGGGTTCATATTTGGGCTCACTGTGGTAGCCCCAATTATAACTTAGTCCAAAATGAGGAATTTTCTTTAAAAATCTTCTTCAGATCCAGCAGTTGGAATGTTTTGATATTTGATATGCAGCATCCTTACCGGGGTGAGATTCAAGTTTGTTCGAGCCATGTCCCTAGGTCCATATTTGGACTCGCTGTGGGAGCTTGAATTGTAACTTAGTTGAAAATGAGGAATTTTCTTTAAAAATCTTCTTCTTCAGATCCAGCAGTTGGAATGTTTTGATATTTGGTGTGCAGCATCCTTAGGGGGGTGAGATTCAAGTTTGTTAAAGCCAAGTCCCTGGGTTCATATATGGGCTCCCTGTGGGAGCCCGAATTATAACTTAGTTCAATATGAGGAATATTCTTTAAAAATCTTCTTTTTTTTTTAAGATCCACTGGTCAGAATCTTTTGATATTTGGTAGTATAAGCTTTTCTTAGGAGGAGCAGATGCAACTTGTTGAAATCAGTTCTCTGGGTTGATATTTAGGCTTCCATGTCAGGTGAGCGCCCTCAGGCCCCTTGGGGCCTCTTGTTTATCAGTTCCAAGCAATGATGCTCTGGTCTGAATCTAGCGCCCTGGGCCGTCACTCGAATAATGAACTCGGTAATGACTCATTTCCGAGCTCATTCGTCTGTGGCAACGTCGGCCTACTTGGACGACATTCTTCAGAGTTATGGCAGCAAGTTAACGCTTCAGAACAATGTTCAGAGTCTCCTTCAATTGCTCCGACGTCTCAGTTTCGTAGTAAACGAAAAGAAGTCGGATCTAGTGCTGTCCAAGTCATTCACCTACGTGGGAATGAGCTTAGAGATGCGCAACAATCTTGTTCGTCTGCCGTTAACCAGAGCGATATTAGTCAGTTGTTACGCTCGCTTTTGTCTTCACTCAGATGTAGTAACAGCAAGAGAATTCATGAAACTGACAGGTTTGTGCGGAGCCGCTGTGGATCTTATTCCGATGGGGCGACTACGCACTCGTCCACTCCAGATATTTTTTACTCAGAATTGGAGTGTGAAGACAAATTCGCTCGAAACGATCATCGTCTTGTCGAATCATGTGAAACATGAGATTCAGACTTGGGCAGATATCCAGTGGTTAACTCAGGGAGTACCACTGCAACTGCCGGATCCGATTTTTATGATATTGACGGATGCAAGTCAAACAGGTTGGGGCGTAACTTTGAGCCCATCAGATTCGAGGTTCCAGGGTCTTTGGGATCTGCAGTTCCTAAACAAGCACATAAACATCAAAGAGATGATGTCAATTGGCTTGCGCTATGTCAGTGGATGAACATTATTCAAAATTCGCATGTTCAAATTCTGTCCTACAATTCGACAGTAGTAGCGTATATTAGGAACCGAGGAGGCACTAATTCCATTCCATTGTTCAGTCTAACGGAAAGAATCCTTCTGTTTGTCCTAGAGCATCAAGTTCTTCTATCGATCCGTCATATTCCGGGTCGTCTGAACGTTCTAGCGGACTCCCTTTCTTGGAAAGGTTGTATGTTGCCATCAGAATGGACTCTCAACAAACGAGTATTCAATCAGATTTGCTACCTATGGGATCGTCCTATGATAGATTTATTTGCGATGCATCTCAACAATCAGTTGCTGACGTATGTGTCGTCATGCCCAGATCCTCGAGCGTTTGCAGTAGACGCCCTCTTGATCTCTTGGGACGGAATGATAGGATACGCGTATCCTTCAGCTCCGTTGATTCAGCTGATATTGCTAAAAATCAAGCAATCTCACTGCAAGATTCTATTGGTAGCATCTCTGTCACCCCAGAGACCATGGATAAATCTACTGAGGTGTCTGTTGTGGGACATTCCGCGGAAGCTTCCTCCACGGGAGGACCTTCTTTCTCAGGGGAAATCGTGCACACTGCATCACAGCCTGCTAGGTCTCAACCTTCATGTATTTCCGTTGTGCGGTCCTTCTTGCACGGCAAGCATTTTACAGGATGAGCAGTGGACGCAATTTCTAACTGTAGGAGGACCTCCTCTTCTCTAAATTATGCTGCTAAGTGGAAGGTTTTCTCTCGATGGTGTAGGGATCGATCATTCTGTTGATTTTATGATCCCTCCATTCCAGACATTGCTAATTTTTTGGTCTACTTGTTGGACGAGATCAAACTGCAGCCAAATACTATTAAGGGTTATAAGTCTATGCTATCGGATACCTATCCTCATCATGATAGCTTACAGATTGGATCTAATGTCTCTTTATCTAAGTTAGTGTAGAACTTTTCGATAAATAGACCTAGAACCCTTAGGTTAATTCCTAAGTGGAATTTAGCTTGGGTTCTTCTGAAGCTGAAAGAAGCGCCATTTGAACCTCTTGATACAGTGGATTTCAAATACTTATCTTATAAGACAGCTTTTCTCTTAGCCTTCTCTTCTGCTAGAAGAGTTAGTGAGCTTCATGCACTATCTGTTGATGATTCTCACTATCGTAGTTTTGGTAATATTATTACATTGACTACTAATGTTGGATTTTTGGCTAACAATCAGGCTCCTAATAAGTACCCTTAACCTATTGTTATTAAGGCTCTTCCGTCTCCAGACGGTCATAGGCCTTTGCTTTGTCCAATCAGAGCTATGCGTATTTACAAACGTAGATCTGAGTTTATCAGAAAGGAAAGTAAGCATTTCTTTCTGTCTTTGCTGCCTAATAGAAAGGACATTAAGGTCCATTCTATTGCAAGGTGGATTCAGTTAACTATCCGTACTGCTTATGATAAATTATCTTCATCTCAGCAGTCTGTGCTTAAGATTTAGGAGCATGAAGTAATAGCGCTGTCTACATCTTGGGCTTATGCTAATAGTGTTGCTATTACCGATTTGATGAAGGCTGCATATTGGTCTCAACCTTCCACGTTCACAAATTTTTATCTTAGAAATATTGAGTCCATTTCTGGTGATCTGCGTTGTTTAGGTCCATTATCTGTTGCTCAGAATGTCGTCCACTAAACAGTTGCAACTATAGTTATGCAGGCTTTCTGTTCCGGCAGTGTCTCTGTCCTGCTGCCCTCTTCGTTCTTGGGTATTTGACCCAGAGCAGGGGGAAGGGGGAGGGATGGTGTTCCCTTATATCACCTGCTTTATAGTGAAAAGCAAGGGAATACCTCCTCTGGAGTCAGTAATTCCGAGTCGGTGCCGGATGGTTTTAAAGTGTAAAGCTAATGTCTATCTCATTTATGTAATATTTTTAAAGTGTAGCTCGGTGTGAAGCATTTGTATATGTCACGTGTCATACGAGCGTTAATATATATTCCTTGGAAACTTTTAAATGAGTATAAAGAGTCTCATTCTCTGGACTATCTTTATTTATCGGCTTTCCTTTAATAAATTAAGTATAATGGGTTATACTGGATGTTAATAGAGATCATTGATGTTATTGTGCTCAATTACGGAATGGTATTGTGTCTTTCTTTTTTGGTATAAACAAGAAAGATACATGTAAAGTCTGTTCTCCTCTTCTCCCTGAGGGGATAATTCTGTTTACATGTAATTGAGTCTATTGGATTATCCTTTATGTCCTAGGCTCTCCAGCCTTTTTTCTATTCAGCTAAGCCTGGGTCATTAGTACAGTATAAAACTGTTAAAAAATTTATAGTAATTTATATATTTTTTATACTTACCAATGACCCAGATGGGGATGGCCCTCCCATGAGTTGGGAACTCATACCTCCCCACTGATTACATAATGCTTACCAGGCTCTGGTTGTAAGAATGAGGATTTGGCTCCAATTTCGGTACTTCCTGGACACTGCACATGTGCAGTGGACAAAAGTATGGAGGACCACATAGGACATCTATTTTTTTGATTTTGATGCAAATTTGGGGGATTGGGGGGGGGGGGGGGGTGCAAAATTTGTGTTTGGCCCTAGAATTTAAGAGTTAGCACCAGCTAAGTCTGGGTCATTGGTAAGTATAAAAAATATATAAATTACTATAAATTTTTTAACTTTCCAAACCGAGAGACAGATTTGAACCAAATTTGATATGAGGGCTTATTGTGTCATAAGTACTTAATTTATGCCAAATTTTTTTTCCTGTCACCCCATGGGAACCGCAGGAGCTAAAAATAGAAAAAAATTAAAACGCTCATATCTCCAAAATTACACGGCACTGAGAATTCTTATTTGGTGTGAAGCTTCCTTAGGACCAACAGAATGGAATGGTCAAAAAAAATTGCTATCGATTTTATCATGGGGTACGTTTTTGGAACTTTGAAAAAGTGCTGAGTCGGCATTTTTTTTACTGTGGGTAATGGGAAAAACATTTAAGACTACTTTTCTCCCAAACCACTGCTCCAAGAGCCTTCAAATTTCACATATAGCATCTTTGGAAGATTGTTTCACATGTTTATTGAAATCAATGCCCTGGGTCAATATTTGGGCTCTCTATTGGAGTCCAAATGTTTAAATTAGTGCAGTATGAGGAATATTCTTTAAAAATCTTCTTCTTCAGATCCACCGCTAGGAATCTTTTGATATTTGGTATGCAGCATGCTTAGGGAGGTGAGATTCAAGTTTGTTCAAGCCAAATCCCTGGGTTCATATTTGGGCTGAAAATTTGGGGTCCTGCTTCGGACTTAGAAATTTTGGACCAAAATCCAGAAATGAGTTTTTTGTTTTTTATGCATTTTGGTAAATTTTAAGACAAAAAAAAAAAAAAAAAATTTTTACACTGAAAATTTGAGGGCCGGGTGGATCTTGGAAATTTTGGACCAAAATCCAGAAATGAGTTTTTCTGTTTTTTATGCATTTTGGTCAATTTTAAGACAAAAAGACATTTATTTTTTTTTACACTGAAAATTTGGGTGCCGGGTGGGACTTTTTTTTGGACCAAAATCCGGAAAGTAGTTCTTTGGTTTTTTATACGTTTTGGTCCATTTTAAGAAGAAGAAAAAAAAAATTTGAGTCTGAAAAAATTTTGTTTGGAACTTGACGTGCAAGTGCAGGAACTGAAAATAGAAGGAAAATCTTGTGTATTGTGTGGGCACAGTAGCTTCATCCAGTTGGTATATGCTTTTCTTAGGAGGGACATTTGCAGCTTATTCAAGTCAAGTCCCTAGTTTGATATTTAGACTACCATGTCAGGTGAGCGCCTTAAGGCCCCCTGGGGCCTCTTGTTTATACTTACCAGTGGACCAGAGGGGATGGCCCTCCCATGAGTGGGTACTCATACTTCCCCCCTGAGTTATCATGTTAGTAGGCTCGTCTACAAAGAATGGTGTTGGTGCCAATTCCTGTCTTTTCCTGGGTACGATGCAAGCGCAAGTACTATAAGTTGGGAGGGCCAGATAGGATTTTTAATTTTTGTTGTATGCAAATTTTGGGGATTGGGGGTTCAAAATTTGTGTTTGGCCCTTAATGTTGAGGTTGCACCAGCTAAGCCTGGGCCATTGGTAAGTATAAAAAATATACAAATTTCTTTAAATTTATAATTTTGGGGTTGAAGCATATCTTAATTTTTCCTATAGATCTGTCGAAACAGTTTTGTCCCGGTAGATTGTCTGGTCTATTTTACTAAGGATGGTATATTAATCCCTTTGTAAATATTCAGATAGTGACAACATCCTTAGTTTTTAGCTCACCTGACTGAAAGTCAGAGTGAGCTATTCTGATCACTTTTCGTCCGTCGTCTGTCGTCCGGCGTGAAGGTGGTGTTTGGGCCTTTTTCTCCCAAAGCACTGGCCACATATTAATGAAATTTCATGTGATTATGGGTTATATAAGGGCATTTTGATTTTTTGTCAAATTAGGTTTCGGCTCATATTGAGTAGAGCGATGGGGCAAAAATGCTCCAATTCTTAAAAAATCTTCTTCTCAAGAACCAGCAATAGCAGAGACTTGATATTTAGTATGCAGCTTCCTTTTGAGGTGTAGACTCAAGTTTGTTCAAGAGAAGTTGGAGGGGCTATATTTGACGAAGTTAAAGGAGGGGCAAAAATTTTGGCCCCGCCCCAAATTTCTATTTTCCAAACCGCAAGGCCGATTTGAACCAAATTTTATGTGAGTGCTTATTGGGTCATAAGTACCTAATTTATGCAGAAATTTTTTCTCCCATAGCCCCGTGGGAACCACAGGAGCTAAAAATAGAAAAAAATTAAAACGTCCATATCTCCAAAACTACACGGCACTGAGAATTCTTATTTGTTGTGAAGCTTCCTTAGGACCTACAGAATGGAATGGTCCAAAAAAATTGCCATCAGTTTTATCATGGGGTACTGTTTGGGGACTTTGAAAAAGTGCTGAGTCAGCATTTTTTAACACTGTGGGTAATGGGAAAAACATAAGACTACTTTTCTCCGAAACCACTGCTCCAAAAGCTTTAAAATTTCACATATAACATCTTTGGAAGATTGTTTCACATGTTTATTGAAATCAATTGCCTGGGTCGATATTTGGGCTCTCTATGGGAGCCGAAATGTTTAAATTAGTGCAGTATGAGGAGTATTTTTAAAAAAATCTTCTTCAGATCTAGCAATAAGAATGTTTTGATATTTGGTATGCAGCATCCTTAGGGGAGTGAGATTCAAGTTTGTTGAAGCCAAGTGTGGCAACCACTTTTGTTATACCACCCACTTTTGTTATACCTCACCAGTTTTGTAACAGTGATCGCCCATTTTTGTTATACCTCACCAGTTTTGTAATAGAACGCCAGCTTTTGTTATAGTTCGAGGTCACCATTATTGTTATAGAAATCGCCCATTTTTGTTATAAAAAAACAGCTAACCACTTTTGTTATATAAATCGCCAGCTTTTGTAATACTTGAAATTAGAACTATAACGCTAATGTTTCGATGCCCAGTCGGGGTTAGTGAAGAATCATGGCAGATTGTGGGGTCGGGGGAATAATAGCTTGTGTTTTCTAAATTAGATGGTCGAGTCGAGAAACAAAAAAAAAACATCCCTGTTAGTATATGGGGTATTCGGGCGGCGAAGCGCACCTGAAGTGACTTCACTTCACAGACATTGGTGGCAGGTTTGTTGTTTTCACGAATGGATTAGAATGGAATGAGAATTTCCGAATCAACATTTTTTAAGTGGACTCTTGATGCAGGGTTCATACAGGGTCTACAGACTAAGTAATTCATACAGTTTATATTCCTGTTCACAAGAAATGGGCAAAAAATAAATCCACCCTTGACACAGTGTCTTGAAGCTTTCCAAAAAATTGTCAAGTGTTGAGTTTTTAGGATTAATGCTCACTTCTGCTTCTTCTACAAATTATCTCCACTTTGTACCACAAGTATCACTCTTTTTCTAAAGGTACGAACATGTATAAATTGCTACGTTCATCGAAATATTGGGTGTAGAAGAGTCCTTGAAAAAAATTACAAGAGCCCTGGAAAAGTCCTTGAATAGACCTTGAATTTGAGGTGGCCTTACCTGTTTGAACGAACATGCATAAATTGCTACGTTCATCGAAATATTGGGTGTAGAAGAGTCCTTGAAAAAAATTACAAGAGCCCTGGAAAAGTCCTTGAATAGACCTTGAATTTGAGGTGGCCTTACCTGTTTGAACCATGTGATGGTCAGTGCCGCTTTTGACACTTTGAAGCATGTAGACCTATATACGTTCTTATCTTCATTGCACACACTGTGTCTTTTTAGCTCACCTGAGCGAAGCTCAAGGGGAGCTTTACTAATCACTTTCCGTCCGTCGTCGTCCGTCGTCGTCGTCGTCCGGCGTTAACTTTACATTATCGACTTCTCCTCCTAAACCACTAGCCCAATTTTATTCAAATGTTGGCTAAATGTTTATTACCTAATGCCAATTCAGATTTGTTCAAATGAAGTTGCCCCTCCTCCTGGGTGGTGCCACGCCCCCAAGGGGCACCAAAATCTTTGTAAATCTTCTTCTCATGAACCAGCAGTAGCAGAGACTTGATATTTGGTGTGCAGCTTCCTTTTGAGGTGTAGACTCAGATTTGTTCAAGAGAAGTTTGTGGGGCTATACTTGGCGTCGATATGGGAGGGGCAAAATTTTTTGCCCCGCCCAAAATTTCTATTTTCCAAACCGAGAGGCTGATTTGAACCAAATTTTATGTGAGGGCTTATTGGGTCATGAGTACTTGATTTATGCAAAAAAAAATTTTCCCGCAGCCCCGTGGGAACCGCAGGAGCTAAAAATAGAAAAAAATTAAAACGCCCATATCTCCAAAACTGCACGGCACTGAGAATTTTTATTTGGTGTGCAGCTTCCTTAGGACCAACAGAAAGGATTGGTAAAAAAAAATTGCCATCGGTTTTATCATAGGGTACAGTTTCAGGACTTTGAAAAAGTGCTGAGTCAACACTTTTTAACACTGTAGGCAATGGGAAAAACATTAAAAAATCTTCTTCTCCAGATCCAGCAGGCAGAATCTTTTGATATTTGGTATGCAACATTGTAGGGTGGATCTGATTCAAGTTTGTTCAAATCGGCCCCCTGGGTTCATATTTGGGCTCAGTATAGGAGCCCGATTTCGAACTTAGTGCATTTCAGGCAAATTTCTTAAAAAATCTTCTTCTCCAGATCCAGCAGGCAGAACCTTTTGATATTTTGTATGCAACATTGTGGGGTTGATCTGATTCAAGTTTGTTCAAATCGGCCCCCTGGGTTTATATTTGGGCTCAGTATAGGAGCCCAAATTTGAACTTACTGCATTTCAGGCAAATTTCTTTGAAAATCTTCTTCTCCAGATTCAGCAGGCAGAATCTTTTGATATTTTTTATGCAACATTGTAGGGTGGATCTGATTCAAGTTTGTTCAAATCGGCTCCCTAGATTCATATTTGGGCTCACTATAGGAGCTCGAATTCGAATTTAGTGCATTTCAGGCAAATTTCTTCAAAAATCTTCTTCTCCAGATCCAGCAGGCAGAATCTTTTGATATTTGGTATGCAACGTTGCGGGGTAGATCTGATTCAAGTTTGTTCAAATCAGCCCCCTGGATTCATATTTGGGCTTACTATAGAAGCCCGAATTCGAACTTAGTGCATTTCAGGCAAATTTCTTAAAAAATCTTCTTCTCCAGATCCAGCAGGCAGAATCTTTTGATATTTGGTATGCAACATTGTAGGGTGGATCTGATTCAGGTTTTTTCAAATCAGCCCCCTGGGTTCATATTTGGGCTCAGTATAGGAGCCCGATTTCGAACTTAGTGCATTTAGGCAAATTTCTTAAAAAATCTTCTTCTCCAGATCCAGCAGGCAGAATCTTTTGATATTTGGTATGCAACATTGTGGGGTGGATCTGATTCAAGTTTGTTCAAATCGGCTTCCTAGATTCATATTTGGGCTCACTATAGAAGCTCGAATTTGAACTTAGTGCATTTCAGGCAAATTTCTTAAAAAATCTTCTTCTCCAGATCCAGCAGGCAGAATCTTTTCATATTTGGTAAGCAACATTGTGGGGTCGATCTGATTCAAGTTTGTTCAAATCGGCCCCCTGGGTTTATATTTGGGCTCAGTATAGGAGCCCAAACTTGAACTTAGTGCATTTCAAGCAAATTTATTAAAAAATCTTCTTCTCCAGATTCAGCAGGCAGAATCTTTTGATATTTGGTATGCAACATTGTAGGGTGGATCTGATTCAAGTTTGTTCAAATCGGCTCCCTAGATTCATATTTGGGCTCACTATAGGAGCTCGAATTCGAATTTAGTGCATTTCAGGCAAATTTCTTCAAAAATCTTCTTCTCCAGATCCAGCAGGCAGAATCTTTTGATATTTGGTATGCAACGTTGCGGGGTAGATCTGATTCAAGTTTGTTCAAATCAGGCCCCTGGATTCATATTTGGGCTTACTATAGAAGCCCGAATTCGAACTTAGTGCATTTCAGGCAAATTTCTTAAAAAATCTTCTTCTCCAGATCCAGCAGGCAGAATCTTTTGATATTTGGTATGCAACATTGTAGGGTGGATCTGATTCAGGTTTTTTCAAATCAGCCCCCTGGGTTCATATTTGGGCTCAGTATAGGAGCCCGATTTCGAACTTAGTGCATTTAGGCAAATTTCTTAAAAAATCTTCTTCTCCAGATCCAGCAGGCAGAATCTTTTGATATTTGGTATGCAACATTGTGGGGTGGATCTGATTCAAGTTTGTTCAAATCGGCTTCCTAGATTCATATTTGGGCTCACTATAGAAGCTCGAATTTGAACTTAGTGCATTTCAGGCAAATTTCTTAAAAAATCTTCTTCTCCAGATCCAGCAGGCAGAATCTTTTCATATTTGGTAAGCAACATTGTGGGGTCGATCTGATTCAAGTTTGTTCAAATCGGCCCCCTGGGTTTATATTTGGGCTCAGTATAGGAGCCCAAACTTGAACTTAGTGCATTTCAAGCAAATTTATTAAAAAATCTTCTTCTCCAGATCCAGCAGGCAGAATCTTTTGATATTTGGTATGCAACATTGTGGGGTGGATCTGATTCAAGTTTGTTCAAATCGGCTTCCTAGATTCATATTTGGGCTCACTATAGAAGCTCGAATTCGAACTTAGTGCATTTCAGGCAAATTTCTTAAAAAATTTTCTTCTCCAGATCCAGCAGGCAGAATCTTTTGATATTTGGTATGCAACATTGTGGGATGGATCTGATGCAAATTTGTTTAAATCGGCTCCCTAGATTCATATTTGGGCTTACTATAGAAGGTCGAATTCGAACTTAGTGCATTTCAGGCAAATTTCTTAAAAAATCATCTTCTCCAGATCCAGCAGGCAGAATCTTTTGATATTTGGTATGCAACATTGCGGGGTGGATCTGATTCAAGTTTGTTCAAATCGGCCCCCTGGATTCATATTTGGGCTCACTATAGAAGCTCGAATTCAAACTTAGTGCATTTCGGGCAAATTTCTTCAAAAATCTTCTTCTCCAGATCCAGTAGGCAGAATCTTTTGATATTTGGTATGCAACATTGCGGGGTGGATCTGATTCAAGTTTGTTCAAATCGGCCCCCTGGATTCATATTTGGGCTTAATATAGAAGCCCGAATTCGGGCTTAGTGCATTTCGGGCAAATTTATTAAAAAATCTTTTTCTCCAGATCCAGCAGGCAGAATCTTTTGATATTTGGTATGCAACATTGTGGGGTGGATCTGATTCAAGTTTGTTCAAATCGGCTTCCTAGATTCATATTTGGGCTCACTATAGAAGCTCGAATTCGAACTTAGTGCATTGCAGGCAAATTTCTTAAAAAATCATCTTCTCCAGATCCAGCAGGCAGAATCTTTTGATATTTGGTATGCAACATTGCGGGGTGGATCTGATTCAAGTTTGTTCAAATCGGCCCCCTGGATTCATATTTGGGCTCACTATAGAAGCTCGAATTCAAACTTAGTGCATTTCGGGCAAATTTCTTCAAAAATCTTCTCCAGATCCAGCAGGCAGAATCTTTTGATATTTGGTATGCAACATTGTGGGGTGGATCTGATTCAAGTTTGTTCAAATCGGCCCCCTGGATTCATATTTGGGCTTAATATAGAAGCTCGAATTCGCACTTAGTGCATTTCGGGCAAATTTATTAAAAAATCTTCTTCTCCAGATCCAGCAGGCAGAATCTTTTGATATTTGGTATGCAACATTGTGGGGTGGATCTGATTCAAGTTTGTTCAAATCGGCTTCCTAGATTCATATTTGGGCTCACTATAGAAGCTCGAATTCGAACTTAGTGCATTTCAGGCAAATTTCTTAAAAAATTTTCTTCTCCAGATCCAGCAGGCAGAATCTTTTGATATTTGGTATGCAACATTGTGGGATGGATCTGATGCAAATTTGTTTAAATCGGCTCCCTAGATTCATATTTGGGCTTACTATAGAAGGTCGAATTCGAACTTAGTGCATTTCAGGCAAATTTCTTAAAAAATCATCTTCTCCAGATCCAGCAGGCAGAATCTTTTGATATTTGGTATGCAACATTGCGGGGTGGATCTGATTCAAGTTTGTTCAAATCGGCCCCCTGGATTCATATTTGGGCTCACTATAGAAGCTCGAATTCAAACTTAGTGCATTTCGGGCAAATTTCTTCAAAAATCTTCTTCTCCAGATCCAGTAGGCAGAATCTTTTGATATTTGGTATGCAACATTGCGGGGTGGATCTGATTCAAGTTTGTTCAAATCGGCCCCCTGGATTCATATTTGGGCTTAATATAGAAGCCCGAATTCGGGCTTAGTGCATTTCGGGCAAATTTATTAAAAAATCTTTTTCTCCAGATCCAGCAGGCAGAATCTTTTGATATTTGGTATGCAACATTGTGGGGTGGATCTGATTCAAGTTTGTTCAAATCGGCTTCCTAGATTCATATTTGGGCTCACTATAGAAGCTCGAATTCAAACTTAGTGCATTGCAGGCAAATTTCTTAAAAAATCATCTTCTCCAGATCCAGCAGGCAGAATCTTTTGATATTTGGTATGCAACATTGCGGGGTGGATCTGATTCAAGTTTGTTCAAATCGGCCCCCTGGATTCATATTTGGGCTCACTATAGAAGCTCGAATTCAAACTTAGTGCATTTCGGGCAAATTTCTTCAAAAATCTTCTCCAGATCCAGCAGGCAGAATCTTTTGATATTTGGTATGCAACATTGTGGGGTGGATCTGATTCAAGTTTGTTCAAATCGGCCCCCTGGATTCATATTTGGGCTTAATATAGAAGCTCGAATTCGCACTTAGTGCATTTCGGGCAAATTTATTAAAAAATCTTCTTCTCCAGATCCAGCAGGCAGAATCTTTTGATATTTGGTATGCAACATTGTGGGGTGGATCTGATTCAAGTTTGTTCAAATCGGCTTCCTAGTTTCATATTTGGGCTCAGTATAGAAGCTCGAATTCGAACTTAGTGCATATCAGGCAAATTTCTTAAAAAATCTTCTTCTCCAGATCCAGCTTCAGAATCTTTTCATATTTGGTAAGCAACATTGTGGGGTGGATCTGATTCAAGTTTGTTCAAATCGTCCCCCTTGGTTTATATTTGGGCTCCGTATAGGAGCCCAAATTTTAACTTAGTGCATTTAAGGCATATTTCTTAAAATATCTTCTTCTCCAGATCCAGCAGGCAGAATCTTTTGATATTTGGTATGCAACATTGTGGGGTGGATCTGATTGTGATTCATGAACGTATTTATTTGTAAAGTTGATAGAATCTTAGACAAAATTTGCAGAAAAGATCTACTATAGAAGGGGTGGTATCCAGGGTGAACCGTTTACCCAAATCTAGCAGTACTAATGCATTATTCACACAAATCTCCGTTCAAATTTTATGGCCCCTCATTGGAACACACGCATTCAGCTTATTCCAACAAAGGTCATATGCCATGTTTTCGAGACAAAAGAATAAAAATTTTAGTTATTCATGAAATTTTTAGGCAACTGTTGTCTGTTATTCACACTGCTTCATGAAATTTCAGTACTTTTAGAAGTTACCTCAGTAATCAAGGGTTAATTCCCCTTAATTAAATGTCGCCTCTAAAAAACAACCACTTTGCATATCTTACCTTTTTACCAGCATAACTGCCAAAACTTGTCAGCATTCTTCGCAAAAATCGCTATTCAAATTTTAATTTTTGTCTCTTAAACATACATGTACTTATCGCTTGTAAATACCCCATTGGAATGAGCTTTTTGAGCTCATTCCAATGAGAGGTCGCACACCATGCTTTTTGAGTCAAAAAAGCAATTTTTTTAGTTATTCCAGAATTTCGTACGTAAAACACAGCTTTATGACTTCACATTAAAATGAGCTCTCTAAGCTTGTTCCAATCAACATTCACGCACTATGTCTTTCACACAAAAAATAAAATTTTCCATTTATTCAGGAATTTTGTTTGCAAGAACACTCTTACCCCCCCCCCCCCCCCACACACACACACACACACAAACACACACACACACACACACACACAAACACAGTCACACACATCTAAAAGTTCGTCAGCAAAAAAACAGTTACTTCAATTTTTAAATGCATTATAGGAACAACTTGCCTAATCAAATTTAAATACTTTTGCATCATTCTGTATCTAGAACAAACCATTTACCATATCTTTACGCAAAATTCTCCAGCATCATTCACAAAAAAACACCATTATTTATATGTTCGCATTTTTGTCTCAAAAATATACCTGATCTTCCCATACCCCTATTGAAATAAGCTATTTGAGCTAGTTCCAATGATGATAAAAAAAACTAATATTTTGGAAAATTTGTGAAAATTTTTGTTTTCTTGCATGCAAATATATACATGTAGCACATGGAAGATATCCACAGTTGGGGAGAGATGTCCAAGGCTATCTCTTCACATTCCTTGTTTGTGCTTCATGCTAAACCAGTTTGTCTGCAGAGATAAATTTGCTTTATTAAAAATCATTGGAGATTGTCCACACACCAATGATTTTAAATAAAACTAATTTTAGGTAACAAATGTTGAACTTCAAACAAAATCTATCACTCAACCAGTTAATGTTGATGAAGCATGACATGGTGAAGGTGACCTAAAATACTTCTTAGAGTCACTTTGTCAGGTGAGCGATTAAGGCCACGTGGGGCCTCTTGTTTGGTTTTCCTTTGCATTTTTATGCAGAGAGATGCACTTATGTTCACAGTATTGGTCTCGAGTTTGAATTGATTGTCTGGAAATGGAGAGTGACACAATTCGTACAGACTAAAAGTTCCTACGTTGAATTCAAGAAGAGCAGGTTTTGAAGGTTCTGCTCTGAGATCAACCGTATAATATTTCCATTGAGCTAAAGATAGTCTTACACTGAAATCAGTTGGATTGAGAATTAATGCAAATCAACTGGGCTGAGAAAATATGAACCCAATTGGGTGCATGTTAACCCATCCAAGTAAATGTGTGTTGATTGTCAATCCAACCGATTTTAGAGTGCGTTAATATATGTTGTTGAAGAACGGTTTGCCAATCGCCATGAGTAGTATATGGTGTGATTTTTAACCCCTATTTGCCGGACCCCATTGTGACGTCATAGTTTTTTTTAAAATAGCAACAATGTGACGTCATACGGAATCCCGCGGGCGTGGTCAACTTGAGATGTCATCACCATGGTGATACGTGGGTTGCTGTGCATGTGCAGCGCGAGTTGTTAGGGTGATACGTGTTTCCATCATCCATGTTGTTTATAGAAAGCTGCCATCTTGGTTTCTATGGTGGCACGTTGTTGCTAAGCAACCCAAAGGCTAGTACTACAGTAGAGTGTGTTCTTGGGACGTGTTCGATCGAACGGGAGTATGTCTAATTACCCAAGTGGACCCGACACTGACTGGAAATCGCTCAAGTTCTTCGTTTTAGTGCCCATTCCATCTATTCTAAGTACATCTAACCCATGTATCTGATTGGCACGTAGTGCCATGGTCCCGTCTCTTTGTTCTGTAGTTTACTCCGGTAGTGCAAAAGAGACTATGCAATAGAAACGAGGCTGTATTGTGTTACTATTTGTATCTTTCACTACCAGAACTTATTCCGTCTTCTCTGCTCTATCTTTTGAATTGACCAATCAAAATGCTTCAGTTTCTTTAGCCCCCTCCTATTTCTTTCGAATTGACTAATCAGATTGCTTAATTAGATTCTGCCCGATCCACCCACGGTCAGCCCTTACGGAGTTATCTCCTTTGACTGCACACACGACTCTAACTGGCACACAGAAGTGCGTTTTCATATACATCACATATCAGCACATAAATGTGCTCCTTTGTGAATTGTGACACATGTGAAATACGCCTTTACATACGTCACATGGACTTATTTAAGAAATTGTGGACACTGTGGATGACCACTATCTGCCGATGATTGTGGATCACTGCAGACTATTATTCGTGGATCACCATTGGAAAACAGAGGACTTGTGCGTTCAGTCATTGTCGTATTTTTATTTGAATTGAGTGCTCTTCGTATTTAGCAATAGAAGAGGGCGTGCACACTCTCTTCTGAAAGTTGTATTTATTATTTTTTTACCATAGCTTTACTATCGGTATATCACTTCACATAACATCATTGACTGAGGGATAAACTAACTGGCATTGCTGCCGGTAACCCAAGGTAAGTAGTATATAAAGCGTAGGAAGGCTTCCATTTGCCGGACCAAGGAAGTGACGTCATGTTACACCCACAATGCATCACGCTGTTACGTCACTTCTCCTTCCCATTTCCCTCCTGCAAAAGAGGCCTAAAATGCGAGCTATACTCATTCGGCTTATTCAAACACGCTATTCCACTTTAAGACAGTGAAGTCTCTGCTTTACATGGCAGAATGTCTTGTGATTATAACACCATCTTTTCTTGTTATAAAGTTTTTTTCTGGTTATAACCACTTTCTATCTCAAGATAATAAGATGTTTGCTCATTATAAAAGGATGCTTTCTCCTTATGCCAAGATACGATATCTACTATCTCGAGTTAATATCTCATTATAACGAGGTACTATCTCGAAATGAGGAAAAATGGTTACAAACCATATTGACCCTGAATAGGACAGAAAAGCCAGTTTTATTTTCTGCTATAGTTTTAAAAAAAAATTAACTTATCGTAAACATCTAATTTAAAAAAAAATTCGAAAGTCAATGATCCCCATTGTATAAAAAATTGAGATGATTCAAAGTGAAAAACAAAAATTACAATGCCCTCATTACTTTTGAAATCTGGATTTACCAATATGTGAAACGGGGTTCGTGGATTAAATGTATTGATAAAGAGATCTAGTAAATGAAAGATGATTTGTGAGGAAACACCTATGTGGCAATAAACTTTAACACTTTTCAATATGTTGCAAAAATGCAATTATTGACTAACCTAAAAATCCCAGAACATACAATATGTGAATTTATTCATATATCTTGCAATATTTTGAAGGACATGCGAATGATCTCATATCGCAGAACATTAAGGATGTCATGTGAGTTGTCTTGATAGCTTACATCAAGGATTGTTTTGCGACTCAATCTTCAAGGATAATGTGCGGTGTATGGTCACACAGAGAAGGTATTTCAGGGTGGGAGGGGGGAGGAATGTGTTTTTGTCGACTAATTTGGTTATGAAGGTAGCCACCTTAGGCCTGGATTAGACGTCGGATTTTTGTCGCGTCGATTTCATTTATATGCAATTATTTGAATTCGACCCGACAAAAATCCGACGTATAATCCAAGCCTTTGGGTTGCAGTTTTACACACAGCTAGACTTTGACAATTGTTTTCAGAAAATTAGTTGAGAAGGTCTTCTGGCGTTCGACTCGTACGTCGAACTTTGGAAGACTAATAAACGTTAAACGGGAACGTTCGTGCAACTCAGAAAGAACAATATCTATCCTTCTACTCTAACGTGACAGGCCCTTGTAATGAAAATAGGCCACTCAAACACGTGTATTTCTGTTGCCGCTATGAATACTCCAAAACACTACGTGTCGCCGCGATGATTCCTTCACGAGATATCTATCTAGTACTAGCTAGTACTAACTGATTTCACCCCAGCAATGCACTGCGGAGCAATGGGACACATAAGAATAACACACCTTTGGACCTGAGACGGGTGGGGGAGGGGGGGGGGGGTGAGGGGTGGCGAGGTAAAGGCGGTTCTTGTAAAAATTCGCCCACTATAGCACTTTAGTAACCCCGGAACAGACTTTGGGTCATTTTTGGGTTCATTTGGGTAATTCTGTGTATTTCCATTGGGTCGAATGCTCTTTTGTTTCTTACTGAAAGCCTATATATATATATATATATATATATATATATATATAGGGGCTGGAGTACTCAGAATACGCGGAATGTTGACTTAAAAGACAATTTGAGCGATTTCCTGTCAATGTCGGGTTTATTTGGGTAATTAGAAATACTCCTGTTGGTTTGAACACACCCGTAGAACACGCTCCTATTGTGGTATTATGATTTGGGTTACTTAGCAATAATGTGTCACCATAATAACCAAGATGGTGGCCTCCTATAAACAAAATGGGCGACGGCAACACGCGTCACCTTAACAGCACGCGCTGCGCATGCGCAGTAACACCACGTATTACCATGATGATGACATCACAAGATGACCGCTTACGTACACTACCATGACAACCACGACAAACACTTGACACCCATAATGCACCACTGGATGACGTCAGTTTCGGAGTCCCCCAAATGAGGGTTGATGTGACCGAGCTATACTGCTGATAACAGTCAACTGATAAATTGTAAAAACTGCTGCCTTATAATCTGTATATACAGATTAGTTGTCTGTAGGAGCAGATTGGTGAAAGAAAATGACCCGATCCTTCTATGCTGCCGCAGGATGTCAAATGCTTGGTTAATTTTTCCCTTGTTTCAAGCCCTCATAACATTTGTGGTCTTTCCTTTGACAACGGAATTTCGCACATGTCTCGAACCGTGGAAGTTGATGGATTTTTATTATACGCCCGTTTGAAAAAACGGGACGTATTATGTTATGGCGTTGTCCGTCCATCTGTCCATCCGTCCGTCCGTCCGTTTGGTTTCCGAACAATAACTTTAGTATTTGTTTTCCGAGCGGCTCCAAATGTGGTATGTGGTTTAATCACAACAAAATACAGGTCAAGTTCGAATATGGGGTCGGTCCGAACATTTTTCGCCTGAATTATGGCCCCAGTTGGACTTAGAATTCGTCAAATATTTGGTTTCCAGATGATAACTTTAGTATTTGTTTTCCGATCGGCTCCAAATTTGGTATGTGGTTTAATCACAACAAAATACAGATCAAGTTCGAATATGGGGTCGGTCCAAACATTTTTCGGCTGAATTATGGCCCCTGTTGGACTTAGAATTCGTCAAATATTTGGTTTCCGGATGATAACTTTAGTATTTGTTTTCCGATTGGCTCCAAATTTGGTATGTGGTTTAATCACAACAAAATACAGGTCAAGTTCGAATATGGGGTCGGTCTGAACAATTTTTGCCTGAATTATGGCCCCTGTTGGACTTAGAATTCGTCAAATATTTGGTTTCCGGATGATAACTTGAGTATTTGTTTTCCGAGCGGCTCCAAACTTGGTATGTGGTTTAATCACAACAAAATACAGGTCAAGTTCGAATATGGGGTCAGTCTGAACAATTTTTGCCTGAATTATGGCCCCTGTTGGACTTAGAATTCTTCGACAAATATTTGGTTTCTGGATGATAACTTTAGTATTTGTTTTTCGATTGGCTTCAGACTTGTTAGTCTTTTTCTCAAATGACCGTAACATATATATTTATGCCAGTATAAATTTCTCGCACTCTACAAAAATTGCAAATGTGTTAAAATGGTACAATTTGAACAGTTCACGGGCGTATGATGCAATGCCCAGCGGTGCTCTTGTTGTATTATCTATTCACTGCATTATAAACGTGTATAGAACACACGCGACTTTAACAGCTGCTTCTCTTTGATTATTTATCCATTTATTTATTGGTGTTAGCCTAGGCGCCACACATTTACGCACAAGAGCTAATAGTAACACAACATGGAGATAAAGTCAAACTTAATCAATCGTTTAAATCCCAGTCTTTTTAAAAAAAATTCCCATCTGAGCATTTGGGGACTGGGTACAATTTTACCAGCAAGGCAGAACTTGTTTTGTTTACTTCAGTAAAAAAGGACTGCTTCACTTCCTGGGTCCCCCACAGGAATGTTTTTGATTGTTACATGTGTTATGTGTGGATTACAGAATTTGTCAATCGTTTTAGGACAAATGAGTTGGTTAGATTCAGTCTCAAGATTTGGCGTGTTTTGGAGAGTAGACGCCTTCCAGAAGCATAGAACAGTCGACCAGTACAAGAAGGCAATAACAGTTCAGATTGATACTTGGCCATGCTTAAATAGATTGGAGTGGCGAAGACTACCACCTCTGTATAATATCAATAAAAGAACACATGATCAAGACAAAAGTCCCACGCGTTACCGCTGAGAACGTGCGGTGAAAAGCTTAGAGAGTCAACACAACACTACCATACATAACATTTACAAACAAATATGTAGTCTCCACCATGCAATGCAGTATAACCCCCCTCCACCCGAGCCCCATCCCATGCCGTCATACACCCACAACACACACAATAAACCGAACGATGCACTTTAACTGGATTCGATCTACCATGACATAATTAAGAACCGGAAGTAGGCGATATCAGCATTAATTATCTGCTTACTGTAAATGCATTCATTTCTCAGGGAAAAAAATATCTTGCAAACCCAAATACACATTAGTTTACAATACACTATGAAGACAGGCAGGCGTACACAATTCTCCAAAGGTGGCTATATTGCATTTTTTCAGAATTTCTAATGTAAAGCGGAACGTCGGTGTAGTCATAAAGCACCAATCCATCATAAATGAATCTGATCGATCAGACATCCGGTTTTCAAAATATTGCAAGGAAGATTGACAAAAAGAAGATTGCTGCTATACTGACTATTATAATGAGTATTTCAGAATGCTCATCATCGAAAGAAACCTCCTTTTATCCACCACCAAAGAAAATGAGAGCCGTCGGGCATTTTGGTTTTATGTTGCTTCCTCACGGACGGGCAGAGGGATGGATGGACAGAGAACGGATGTACTTGTAAGGTGATTTCAGTGTTAGGTAGGGTAAAATTCCGCACCTGCGACCGTTTTTGCACCTCAAAGGTGGGTGTTTTGAGGGGCCGCTCCTCAGAAGAGGGGACTGGACCAGTGGTTAAATCACCGGTTTGCACAAATAACGTCTATACGTACAACTTATTCACACATGTACATCTGAAGTAGCCTGAACGGACAGACAGACAGACGGACTGACAGACAAGCGGGTGGTCAGGCGGGTGGCAAGACGGGTGGGCTTCCGGGTGATCATCGGGCAGGCAAGCAAGGAGGCAGGCAATCCGGCAGGCAGGCAAGCCGGCAGGCCGGCCGGTCAGCAGGCAAGCATGCAGGCTATCGAATAAAAACGAATTTGTGGTTCCCTTTTCCTTACATGTACGTTTCAAATACACCCCAACTCCAACCAAAATCACTTTCATCAAACACACGTCAGAATAGTGGCGAATGCAAGTTTTGATTTCATGTATTACAAAAGCTGGCGATTTATATAACAAAAGTGGCTAGCTGTATTTTTAGAACAAAAATGGGCGATTTCTATTACAAAAATGGTGACCTCAAACTATAACAAAAGCTGGCGTTCTATAACAAAACTGGTGAGGTATAACAAAAATGGGCGATCGTTATTACAAAACTGGTGAGGTATAACAAAAGTGGGCGGTATAACAAAAGTGGTTGCAACAGCCAAGTCCCTAGGTTCATATTTAGGCTGAAAATTTGGGGTACCGTTGCGGACTTAGAAATTTTGGACCAAAATCCGAAAAAAAATTTCTTTGTTTTTTCTGCGTTTCGGTTTTTTTTTTTGGGGGGGGGGGGGGGGGGGGGGGGGGGGGTTATGCGTTTCTGTCAATTTTAAGACAAAAAAAAAAAAAAAAATTTTCCCCTGAAAATTTGGGGTGCGGGTGGGACTTAAAAAATTTTGGACCAAAATCCGAAAAAAAATTTTTTTGTTTTTTCTGCGTTTTGGTAAATTTAAAGACAAAAAAAAAAAAAAAATTTCCCCTGAAAATTTGGGGTCCGAGTTGGACTTAGAAAATTTTGGACCAAAATCCAGAAATTTTTTTTTTTTGGTTTTTTTATGCCTTTCTGTCAATTTCAAGACAAAAAAAAAAATTTTTTTTTTTACCCTTAAAATTTGGGGTCCAGGACCAAAATCCGAAAAAAATTTTTTTTTGCTTTTTATGCGTTTTGGTTAATTTTAACAGAAAAAATTTTTTTTTTCTTTTTCCCTGAAAATTTGGGGTCCGGGTGGGACTTAAAAAATTTTGGACCAAAATCCCCAAAAAATTTTTTTTGGTTTTTTATGCATTTTGGTCAATTTTAAGAGAAATTTTTTTTTTTTTTTTTCCCCTGAAAATTTGGGGTCCGGGTGGGACTTAGAAAATTTTGGACCAAAATCCGGAAATTTTTTTCTTTTGTTTTTTATGCCTTTCTGTCAATTTTAAGACAAAAAAAATTAATTTTTGGACTTAGAAAATTTTGGACCAAAATCCCCAAAAAAAAATTTTTTTGGTTTTTTATGCATTTCTCTCAATTTTAAGACAAAAAAAAAAAAAAAAAATTTTTTTTTTTCCTGAAAATTTGGGGTCCGGGTGGGACTTGGAAAATTTTGGACCAAAATCCCCAAAAATTTTTTTTTTGTTTTTTCTGCATTTTGGTCAATTTTAAGACAAAAAAAAAAAATTTTCCCTGAAAATTTGGGGTCCGGGTGGGACTTAGAAAATTTTGGACCAAAATCCTAAAAAAAATTTTTTTGTTTTTTTATGCATTTTGGTCAATTTTAAGGGAAAATTTTTTTTTTTCCTGAAAATTTGGGGTCCGGGTGGGACTTAGAAAATTTTGGACCAAAATCCGGAAATTTTTTTCTTTTGTTTTTTATGCCTTTCTGTCAATTTTAAGACAAAAAAAATTAATTTTTGGACTTAGAAAATTTTGGACCAAAATCAAAAAAAAAAAATTTTTGGGGTTTTTTATGCATTTCTCTCAATTTTAAGACAAAAAAAAAAAAAAAATTTTTTTTTTTTTCCTGAAAATTTGGGGTCTGGGTGGGACTTGGAAAATTTTAGACCAAAATCCCAAAAAATTTTTTTTTTTGTTTTTTCTGCATTTTGGTCAATTTTAAGACAAAAAAAAAAAAATTTTCCCTGAAAATTTGGGGTCCGGGTGGGACTTGAAAAATTTTGGACCAAAATCCTAAAAAATTTTTTTTGTTTTTTATGCATTTCGGTCAGTTTTAAGACAAAAAAAAAAAAAAAAAAAATTTACCCTGAATATTTGGGGTCCGGGTGGGACTTCGAAAATTTTGGACCAAAATCCATAATTTTTTTTTTTTTTTGTTTTTTTTATGCGTTTCTGTCAATTTTAAGACAAAAAATTTTTTTTTTTTTTTACATCGAAAATTTGGGGTCCGGGTGGGACCAAAATCCTGAAATTAGTTTTATCGTTTTTTATGCGTTTTAAGAAAAAGAAAAAAAATTAGGTTGAAAGTATTTTGTTTGGGGAAAAAAATCTGTTTTTTATGCGTTTATCTCAATTTTGGGACGTAAAAGTGCAGGAACTGAAAATAGAAGGAAAATCATGTGTATTGTGTGGACACAATTGCTTCATCTAGTTGGTATATGCTTTTTTTAGGAGGGGCGTATGCAGCTTATTCAAGTCAAGTCCGTGGTTTGATATTTAGACTACCATGTCAGGTGAGAGCCCTCAGGCCCCCTGGGGCCTCTTGTTTTTATCGTGAGACAACAGTGTCTACATGCTTCAGTCCACTTATAGCAATTTATCACTTAATCTATTCACAACAGACCAATTCCATATAGACCAATCCTTTTTCAGAGATTATGAATGTAAACAGGGTAATATTTATTGACAACTACCTGAACAGCTTGGTTTTGTGCAAGATAATAGGCTCTAAAACTTCAATAATGCTGACTTTTTAGCTCACCTGACTGCAAGTCAGTGAGAGCTATTGCCATCACTTTTGTCCGTCATCCGATAACTTTTTGCAAACTTGACATCTTCTTCACAACCACTAGGCCAAATTCAAACATATACTCAATAGAGGGTATTGAAAAAATTATGAGTCAGCATTTTTGCAGTAGTTTATCCTGGATAAAAATTTTCATTCACTGAGAACCTTGATTGACATCTAGAATAACATATTGTTCTTAAAATAACAAATTGCTGCCAGGCATATTGTAATATGTTATTCTAATCAGGAAATTGTTCAGAAAATTTGTGATTTCAGTGTGTTTTTCAAAGATTTTATTTCATGTTGAACCCTTTCAATGCTGGAAACATTTATCTGATTCATGTATGCATGTATTTAATTTTACCCTTTTAAACTGCAATGTGGGTTCCAAAGATTTTATTGATGCATGAACAAACCCTTTCAATGCTGTATATGTTTTTTTCTGGTTCCTTGGAAAAAACATTGATCTGATACCTGTATGAATATCTTTAATTTAACCCTCTCATGACTTCAGTGTGTTTTACCAAAGATTTTATTTCATGATGAACCCTGTCTCTGCTGTGCACATATATGCTTTTTCTGTTTTTTTGGAAACATTTATCTGATTCCTGTATGCATATCTTTAACCCTCTCAAGACTCCAATCTGTTTCCAAAAATTTTATTGATGCCATGATCAAACACTTTCAATGCTGTGCACATATGTTTTTTCTGGTTCCTTGGAAAAAAAATTATCTGATTCCTGTATGAATATCTTCAATTTAACCCTCTCATGACTTCAGTGTGTTTTCCAAAGATTTTATTTTATGTTGAACCCTTTCAATTCTGTGCACATATATGTTTTTTTCTGGTTTCTTGGAAACATCTGATTCCCGTATGGATGTCTTTAATTTAACCCTCTCAAGACTTTCAGTATGGCTTTAAAAGATTTTATTGATGCCTTAATCAGAAAAGATTTCTCTAATTCCTGTATGAATATCTTTAATTTAACCCTCTCAAGGCATCAGTGTGGGTTCCAAAGTATTTCATTTATAGCGGAATTTTTGGCAGGGGGTGGGTAGAGAGAACCACTGTAGTTGAAAACAAAACAAAAATTCACAGAACAGAGCTTGCTAGAAAGCTTTCCTAGGACCAGCAGATATGAGTGGCCAAAAAGTTGCCTTTTGGTTGTGTCATAGCAAATAAAAAAATTTCTCTTGCTGCTGATCACTTATGATACACTCAACACTCATCTCTTTTGACAAATTGAGCCAGGTGATCGTTTTAGGCTCACTTGAGCCTTTGGTTTCTTCATGTTATCAATGTTGGTGATGAGTGGTAAACAAAATCCTGTGTAAATTGTTAACCTTGTTAAATAAAAATACATAGCTGGCAAAAGCACCACAAATTGCATGAAACCGCAATGGGTGGGTAGAGAGAACCACTGTAGTTGAAAACAAAACAAAAATTCACAGAACAGAGCTTGCTAGAAAGCTTTCCTAGGACCAGCAGATATGAGTGGCCAAAAAGTTGCCTTTTGGTTGTGTCATAGCAAATAAAAAAATTGCTCTTGCTGCTGATCACTTATGATACACTCAACACTCATCTCTTTTGACAAATTGAGCCAGGTGATCGTTTTAGGCTCACTTGAGCCTCTGGTTTCTTCATGTTATCAATGTTGGTGATGAGTGGTAAACAAAATCCTGTGTAAATTGTTAACCTTGTTAAATAAAAATACATAGCTGGCAAAAGCACCACAATTTGCATGAAACCGCAATAAGACCTGTTCAGATACGGTATGTGCCAAGCGTTGTGCTATAAATTCCCCTCTTCCACGACATATCCGCCGCGGTGTTAACTCCTGAGAACTTTGAGTGGCAGTAAACTAACAATCCCCTGAGACTACGAGTAATGAGGATTAACACTGAACAGCTACTGTAATTACACACTGGATTTAAGTCCACAATCAAGAACACTGATCAGATTTGAGAGCTTAACATGGATTTCTGTGAGAAGAAAAGTCTACCAGATGTGCGTAAAATTCCCAATAAATTCCCACCCCCACCCCCGGTTTTTGATTGAAAACCACTTCAGTTTTTCATCATTATTCAATTTAAAAGGGCGATGTTTTGGTATTCAGATGTGATGGACTGGTAGAGATAAACATGAAAGCAATTGTATTTTTGTAAACTTCGGAGGAATGTCGCCAATGAAAATATCCTAGTGATTTTTGAACCGAAACATTAAGAAAATACTCCCCGTAGAAAACACCATATCTGACTGTGCATTTAAATCGTTTTGCAGTTTCAGTGGATGGTTGGATTTGAGACGCAAAAAAAAACCCAATTGGGGGCCTTGTTACAACCGATAATGTTACAACGCCGCATAATGTTATACCAATGCATAATGTTACAAAAAATGTAGTAAACAACCGATAATGTTATAAACTGCATATAATGTTATAACTTTTTTCAACCCGTTATGTTATAAAAATCGACGCATAATGTTATAACTTTTTTCAACCCGTTATGTTACAACAAATTAACCGATAATGTTATAACTTTAAATAAACATATCTTTGGTAATTTATACTGTCATGGCATCAGTTTCAGGAGGAGACCGTCGGTCTGTCATGCGGGAACTCTTCAGCTCCCAGTGTAGAACTGAACCATTCTGACTTTAAATAATATATACCATTATTGTAATAAACCCCTTTCTGTGATAAATTACGCGTCCATTACATGGTCGGACATTAAGTAAGGATACTATCAAATATTTTAAGGATACTAAACCCATGGAATCCCCCTTTTCGTCGCATGAAAGCTATGAAAAATGAGCACGATGCGCGCAAAATCATATGTCTCAAAATGAAAACTATGAAAATGAGCGCAATGAGTACCTCTTCATACGTCTCATCCCCCTCATTAAGGATACTATCCTACCTTTATTTGGGAGTGTTTTCTGGAGTGTTTGGGTCAGTTTTCTGAAGACTGACGGGTTGTTTGGATTGATTCGATATCTATTGTCGGGTTGTTAGGGGTGAGACGGAGCACGTGTCCCCGTAAAACCCGCTTTGCGCATACGCACTCATACCACCTATTACCATGACCATGACGTCACAACATGGCCTCCCACGTGCACTATCATGACAACCCAACATGACCGCCAAGACACGTGACATGGCGTCACTTCCCCCGGGCCTGCCCCGGGGTCCTACAAAATGGCTCATTTTCAACATACATAACTACTCAACACCATCACCAACACCGCCACAACACCAACATCAACACAACTCCTCCTCCACAGCCTCCTCCTTCCCCCTATACTGCCTGTTCTAGTGATTCCGCCTTTTCCAGAACCTGTAATCCCAAATTCATTAGTTCTACTTCTTCCAAATCTCCACCGTCTATATTATCATACCGTCTAGCACTACTCCTTTATGGCATTCTCAGATAGCCTTCTTTGCACAATCACCCTAATGTGCTAATTCATGACCTTCTCTCTTTCTCAGCCTAATCCCTGCCCACCCCTTCCAGTCCTCCTAAACCCCATTCCTCTTCCTACCCAGTCTCGTATCTTATTCTTGTTCCGTGCGGCACTACCAACCCGCCACATCCACCATATGTACCTCGCTCCATCCAACTTTTTGACCTCTTTTAACTCCACCTCATTTCTGTTCACTGTTTGTTGTTAAAATGTCAAATTAATGAACAATAAGATATTCTAATGACTAAGAAATATGCGACAAATGAGTTTTAGATGCCCAAAACAAGCAGAAACAGAGGCATTTGCCCATCCCCAGAGGTGTCAGGGGACTATGGCACACTACTTTTCTGGAAGCGGAGACTACGCATGTTGGTAAACGTACCAACCGGATAAAATAGCACCCCTCCCCCGTCACCCTCGCCATCACCATGTTGGACACTGGATGATCATGGTAATGACGTCACACGATTGAGTTACCAGGGTAATCCGTATCTATGTAACGTGACTAGGTCATTCTATGATATATCCCCGGGAGTTGTGGGGGGGGGGGGGGGGTATCCCCTCTCCTTAACCAGAGCAGAAACCTTTAGTATAAATATTACATACCTTTATGCGGAAATAAATGGGAAGTGGTAAAGTCCCTCTACGATAGCTGTACCTGAAATTAGTATACAGAAGTTATAACATTATCGGTTAATTTGTTGCAACATAACGGGTTGAAAAAAGTTATAACATTATGCGTCGATTTTTATAACATAACGGGTTGAAAAAAGTTATAACATTATGCAGAGTTTATAACATTATCGGTTGTTTACTACATTTTTTGTAACATTATGCGTTGGTGTAACATTATGCGGCGTTGTAACATTATCGGTTGTAACAGGCCTTTTGTCTTGAAAATTGCTCAAAGAAATAATGATATTTAATGTTTGTATTGTTGAACAAATTAATTAGCTGAACAAAAGTGTGCAAAAGATTACAAGAGCAATAATTTAAACAACCAAACACCTGGTTTCACACCAACTGAATTTACAACACGACTGCAGAGGAAAATGAGTCTTGTGAACAAAACAAGATACCAAAGTTGATTACGGTTATATTTTAAAAATATATATATATATTTCAAAAATTAACCAAAGAAGAAATAAATTTAACCTTTCTTTTAACTTTTTAAAAAAATTGGAAATATTTACTTCCAACATGTATAAACTGGACGGAAACAAAAAGGGGAGAAGGGGAAGTGGGGACAATTTTAAGTTTGAAAACGAAGGAAGAATATATGAACTAAAATTGTGAGTGCATGTTGTCACCCCACCTCTCTCAAAGCTAGTTGTGGATACAGTTTGTCAGGTCCCAACTTAGTACCCTCCCCACCATGTCCAGGCTGTCCACACATGTACGTCCCTGACCTAATAAAGATAACTCAATAAAAAGTTCCTGTTCTGTTGCACATGTCAACTTTCGTAGAATAAAATTCGTGTTTTGAAATGTATTTTCTACTTTTAGCCTTGTGTCTCGGACCTTCATTAATATATGGCACAGTCCTATCTTACCAAACATAAAGGTCTCTGAGGTTGTGGGAAAATACAAGACATGGGCCTTCCTTCTATATTGGTCTGAAAAGGCAGGGAATTGAATGTTCTGAGGCAATGGAATAGCAGGCACATTTTACAGAGCCCATGTTAATTTGTTCCAGTTTATAGATTGTTCATTTACAGACAGATCCTTTTTATGCCCAGAGAGAACACAGTGCTGATGAACACAATCAACACATCAACAGAAGAAGGTGGGGGAGGGGGGGAATAGGGTGATGCCTAGGTCTAAGTGAGCTCACACTGTCTTCTAAAACAAGTTTACACCTCCGTCTTCCCAAAATACCACATAGGCATTGGATTTTAAGAAAAAAATAAGATTTGTTTTGTCATTTTCATGTTCAGTGTGTGCCAAATAGTCGCAGTCAAAACAAAGTCTAATCCCAATCACCCGACTTTGTGGTGGATCACTTGTACGAAACATTAAAACTTGACCATTTCTTGAGAAGTGCTAATCCTCAACACTTGTGTTTGCAGTGATAGATTATTAGTTTGAGTGGTCTGCCACAGATTTTAATCCTCTCCACCCGTTGTCACTGCCACAGCGACAGACATTTTTGAGGTAAAATGCCTGGCATGTACTGTATGACCAAAACCCATCCCATGTTTGTCCTTGGACAAAATTACCTCTGACTTCCAAATTTGAACTTCTTATATAAAAATTGTTGGAATTCAAAGCCAACAAGAGCAGAGAGGGCCTCGGTAAAAGTATAAGGGTCACTATTCTAGAGTCAAGCTATATTTAGTAATGGATTTCTGGACGAAAATCAAACTTTTCCAGTGGTCATGGACCTTCTTCAGAGACCCTTATCATAGGCATGGGGATACACGTGGGGTTCTATACCTATACTGTACCAACACATACCACTCTACTACTATATAAGGTCTGTACCCAGTCACATAATCCTTGAAATCCCATTCTAATACCATATCCTATAGTCGTGAAGCATAAAGATTTTATTTTCACAATCGCATACGAAAGGTTGATGGTTGCACAGATGACGGAACTTGTAAGTCCTTTTCTTAAATTGCACACAAGTGTAACATGAAGGTGGTAGGAGACGTGCAAAACATTGCTAAATCACCGTTATTTGCACCCAGGTGTATGTGCACTCCATTTTTCATGGTGGTGGGGGGGGGGGGGGGGGGGGTGTATTTTGGCTTGTACTGCCCACAAAAACACTATTCTGAAAATGTCTGCTGTAGCTTTTTCAGAAAAGAAGAGCTCTTTGGCAAGATCCTTACCCATCCCCATCCCCCAGCAATAGCAATTCCGTATAAGAAGAAATCATTCAGTCCCACCACTTTCCTGCAATAAAACGCAATCAATCAGATTACTAAACTGTTGCAACAGATAATTAGTCTGTTTATTGAGAGTTACAACACTTTTGAAGGCCAGGGTCATATCGTGCAGAGCCATTTTACAGCTGGAGGAAGCCGGAGTACCCAAAGAGAACCATCATGCCGGGAAAAGTAACTGCTAGACTCTCAAATGTACTAAACCGACACAAGCCAGATGAGCATTGGTTGAATGCACACATGCCATCAACTTGCCATACGCCTGAGCACACTTTGCAGCTGTGCCCCTATGTGAGTAGTTGGGCTTAAATGACTTGCTCAGGGTCACAACGCAAGTGGCATGGACCACTTTCGAACCGTCGACAACTTAGTCACAAGTCCGATGCACCAGTCAATGAGCCACTGTGCTTCCTATTAGTGGGTTTTAAAAGATTACAATAACAGATGATTAATTGGTTGAAACATTGGGCCTACTTAATTTGAACATTATAGCAGATTATCAGTTGGTTATAACTGAATAAAAACTGTTAAAACTGGTTATTAGTTGGTTATAACACATTACTAATCTGTTAAAACAAATTATGAATCTGTTATAAAGTTTTTTTATTATGTTGTAACAGATAATTAGCTGGAGACGGTTTGGCACTAATACAACACCGATGAAAACAAATTTTGACCTTAAGATTTGTGGTGTGCAAAACTTCATAAGGCAGTGCGCATGTCCAGAATAACGTTTATTCCTCCTCAGGTGGATTAACAGATGCATTCCGAATAGTATTCCAGAATATGTCCACTTGAACAAAACGACGCGACTCGCATTCTGCCTTATCTGTGCATGTCCAAAATAACAAAAGTATTCTTGAATGGCCCACAGAAACGTACCCTAGGTTTACTCATATATGCCTAGATGGACTTGAACAGTGATTTTCAGCTTCCATATGTAAAGTACTATACCATACCCACCCAAAATCATTGTAATATCTTATTACTGCTGTTCAGGGTGCACTCACGTTCAATACTTTCCTTAACACTACACTTGCAAAAATATTATTTTGAATAACTAGAGTAATTTTCTTTCTTTTTTTTTTTACCTCAGAAACACACCTTTTGAACCTCGGTGAAACAATATTAGTGAATCAAAAAATTAAAAATTAAGATTTTTAAAAATAGCTGGACATTGCTGTTACCTTATTGAAATAGTAAAAGATGAAGATTTAAGGTCCCCAAAATCGAGAGCAATCAAGCTTAGCTATATTACTTGTAAGCAATATACACACAGGGATGGGGGGTGGGGGGAGTGATCCTACTCCCCCCCTTCCCCTTCCTCAATATACTTTGCAGTAAGGGATTGTCAGACTTCTCCGCAGACCATCTGGACAAAAGCTGTTGCACATCACATACTTTTCCACTTTGTTTATTATAAAAGTTCAAAAATAGAGAGTGTGGTGGCTTAGTGGTTACGGCAAGGCACTTAATCTTGAATGCCCACATGGGAAACGGTGGCGCTGTGTACTAAGGTATACTGCATGTCGATGGTGCACTTTTCTTCAACCAATGCTAACCTGCTTGTACGGAGTTAGTACATTGGGGAGTCTTGACAGTTGCTTGCAGCTGCTCAGTGGTTCTCTCGTGGTACTCCTGCTTCCTCCACCCATAAAGCTGTCCGATGAGGTGACACTGGCTGTCAAAAGTGTCAATAAACCCCACTAAATAAATAAAGTAGAAGTGCCAACAATACAAACACTTTAATTTTTAGCTCCCCTAACTGAAAGTCAGGGTGAGCTATTACTATCACTTGATGTCTGTTGTTTGGCATCTGTTAAATTTGCAATCTCCTTCTAAATGGCTGAACCAAACACAACCAATAAATTATCTTTGCGGGATAACCTTGAAGTTTGCTCCATAGAAGTAGCTAAGCCCAGCCCAATGGGCTGGGGGCAGTGGACAAAAACTTTAAATTCTTAAAAAATCATCTCATAAAGCATATGTCACAATGCTTAAGATACATTTATGTTTGTTCAAATCAAGTTTGTGGGTTCATATTTGGACTCCCCTCATGAGCTTGAATTACTACTTGGTGCAATATGAGAAATATTTTTAAAAATTCCTTCTTCAGATGCACCATTCATAATCTTTTAATATATGGTACACCTCATCCTTATTGGGGCCATATTCTGTGGGTTTGTATTTGGGCTCCCTATCGAGCCCAAATTTTAGCTTAGTTAAGTATAAGGTATGTTAAATATACCATTCAGAATCTTTTGATATTTGATGAACAGCATGCTTATGGGGGTAAGATTCATATTTGTTCAAATTAATTCAATGGGTTCATATTTGGGTACCCTAGGGGAGCTCAAATTTTAACCTTCGGCAATATGAAGAATATATACATTCTTTAAAATCTTCAGATCCACCAGTTAGTATCTGTTGATAATTTGGTATACAGCTTCCTGACAGGGGGCAGATTCAAGTTTATTCAAATGAACTCCCTGGGTTCATTTTTGGGCTCCTTATGGGAACCCAAATTTTAACTCTGGGTAATATGAAATAAATGTAAAAATCATCTTCAGATTTCATATTTGGTATACACCATACTTCTGGAGGTTGATTCAAGTATGCCCAAATCAAGTCTGTGGGGTATATATTTCTGTTCTCCATGAAGCCCAAAGTGTAACTTAGTTCATTATGAGGAATATTCCTCGATGATCTTCTGGATCCACCAGACAGAATCTTTTGATATTTGGTAAGAAAACAAATTTTATTTCAATCCAATGTTTTGTTTTTATTAATGACTACACCTGTTTGTGAGTATGTAAGGACACACAACCAGAAAGCCCTAATTTGTCAAAAATCCTGTCTCAATCCTGTCCTTGTTGACTGCCATTTTACTCCACTTCTTCACACAACTGTTGTCTTCCTGGAACACTGAATATTTCGCCAAACTTCAACACAATCTCCAGCATATGTGTGTTCTGGGAGTGGGGATTGAAAAACAGACATTTTTCAGCGCCTTTTTAGCTCACTTGACTGAAAGTCGGGGTGAGCTATAGCGATCAGTCACCATCCGTCGTCTGTTGTATACAACATACAGGGGCCCAAATTTTAACTTAGTGCAATTTGGGGGATTATCTTTAAAAATCTTCTTCATATCCACCTGTCAGAATCTTTCAATATTTGGTATACAGCATCCTTGGGGAAGTCAGATCTAAATTTGTTCAAATCAAGGCTTTGGGTTAATATTTGGGCTCCCTATTGGAGCCAAAATTTTAACTTAATCCAATATGAGGAATAATGTTTAAAATTCTTCTTCTCCAGAAACAACAGTCAGAATCATTTAATATATGGCATACAGAATCCTTACAGGGGTTGGATTCAATTTGCTTAACTCAAGTCCATCGATTGATAATTGGGCTTGCTAGGGGAGCCCGGATTTTAATTTGGTGCAATATGAGGAATAATCTTTGAAAACCTTCTTTTTCAGATTCACCAGTCAGAATCTTTTGTTATTTGTCATACAGCATTCTTTGAGGATTCAGATTCAGTTTGTTCAGATAAAATCCCTGGGTTGATATATATGTATGTTCCCAATCCGGAGGTGGGGGGGGGGGGGGGGGGGGGGGGGGGGGGGGGGGGGGGGTTGCGGGGGAATTTAAAATTGGTAATATTCTCAAAATCTTCTCCAGAACCACCAGTTAGAATCTTTTGATATTTGGTAACAACATCCTTCAAGTTCATTCAAGTAAAGTCCCTAGGTTGATATATGGACTCCCTAGTTTTGCCTTCCTGAAAATCTTGGCTTTATTTCTGTGATAGCATCCCAGTACTAAAAAAAAAAAGCATCTGGCATGGACAGCAGAGTTATAAATAATTAAATCCTTTAGCTGGTAGAGTGCGGGAACCCCATATTTGAGCTTTATTCTGAAGTGCAGGTACTGCAACTTAAAGGCTTCAAATTCAGTGGCTGTGCATCGTATTATCTTTGAAGTGATATTATTAGCTCAATTTGGCGAAGCCAAATTTGAGCTTATGCCATGGCCAGTTGTCCGTCATCTGCCTGTCCGTCGGGCCGTCTGTCCGTCAACAATTCAATACGGCTCGGGCTAGAGGCCGTATTTATGAACCGATCTTCACGAAACTTCTTGGGTACCTTTGTTATGACTGGGACGAGAACAAGTGTTTTTGGGTCCGATCCGAAATTCAAGTTGGCCGTCAGCCGCCATTTTGTACCGACGATGCAGAAATCTGTCTTTTGTACAGAACTTCCATATGAAAGTACTGATTTGAATAATTTTTTTTATGAATGTTTAGTACCATGGGATACATCACATATAATACGGGTTTTTTTCTCGTACATAAATTATGCAAATTAGACTAACTTTGATGTATTTAGTGTTACTTTCAGCACTGTAAGTGCAAATGCCAATACGGCTCGGGCTTGAGGCCGTATTTATAAACTGATCTTTACGAAACTTCTTGGGTACCTTTGGTATCACCGTGGGACGAGAACGAGTGTTTTTGGGTGCGGTCCGAAATTCAAGATGGCCGATGGCAGCCATTTTGTACAAAATTAGGTGCAATCAGATTTTTGCCCAGAACTTCCATATGAAAGTGCTGACTTGAATAATTTTTTGTGTGAGTGTTTAGTACCATGGGATACATCACATATAATACAGGTTTTTTTCCCATGCAGAAATTATGCAAATTAGATGAACTTTGATTTTTTCAGTGCTACTTCCACACAGTAAGTGCACATGTCAACACGGCTCGGGCTAGAGGCTGTATTTATCAACCGATCTTCACGAAACTTCTTGGGTACCTCTCTTATCACCTTGGGATGAGAACGAGTGTTTCTGAGTGCGGTCCAAAATTCAAGATGGCTGCCAGTGGCCATTTCGTACCGAAATTAGGTCCAATCAGTTTTTAGTACACAACTTATATACGGCTCAGGCTAGAGGCCGTATTTATGAACTGATCTTTACGAAACTTCTTGGAGACCTTTGTTATCACCGTGGGATGAGAACAAGTGTTTTTGGGTGTGGTCCGAAATTCAAGATGGCCACCAGCAGCCATTTTGTACCAAAATTAGTGTAATCAGTCTTTTGTACAGAACTTCTGTATGAAAGTTCTGATTTGAATAAATTTTTGTAGGAATGTTTAGTAAAAGGGAATACATCACATACAGTACAGGTTTTTTTCTCGTGCAGAAATTATGCAAATTAGATGAATTTTGATTTATTTAGTGCTACTTATACACTGTAAGTGCACATGTCAATACGGCTCGGGATAGAGGCTGTATTTATCAACCGATCTTCACGAAACTTCTTGTGTACCTTTGTTATCACCTTGGGATGAGAACAAGTGTTTCTGAGTGCGGGCCAAAATTCAAGATGGCTGCAGTGGCCATTTTGTATCGAAATTAGGTCCAATCAGTTTTTTATCTCAACTTCTATACAGCTCGTATTTATGAACTGATCTTCACAAAACTTCTTGGGTACCTTTCTTTTCACATTGGAACAGGAATGAGTGTGTTTTGGGGTGCCTTTGTTATCACTGTGCTATGAGAACAAATATTTATTTCAGTCAGACCCACTCTGGGACTCGAAGATTTCTTTTCTATTTAGCATCTGACTGTCACCCACCTTTACAATACTTTACCTATACATTTGTTACAGGCTACGGCCAGTATTTATGTACAGACCGTTCCAATACTTTATATGTACATTTGTTATCAGGTCATTACCTAGATGTTTGTCATTGCTGTGTCACATACTATACATGTACATGTCTTGACAAGTTGAGCTACAGTGCCATTGACACTTTCATTTAGTCTGTTAAGATTTGCCTTGTTACAATTTATAGGAGAGTGCCTATGGGCACTCTTCTATAAATTGTAACAAGGCAAAGACATGTGAAAAAATTTTGGTGGCCAAATAAAATTTAGCACTCTAGCAGTTAAACAACTATGGTCAGGCGAGCACCTTAGCCCCTCCTGTTTTGACTTATTTCAACAGTAGGTGGAAATTCGGGAAAAAAAAGCTTTTTGACAAGTGTGTCAAATTTCATGATAGTGAGTGAAATAGAAGTACCTGACAAGTTGTTTGAGGAAAATAAGAAAAAGGATTACGATCACAATATACCATTTCCACTTCATTGAATGGTACAACAAGGAAGATTTTGAAAATCTCAAACTGGTGGTGGAACTGAATGTACACTTTAATTTTATGATAACATTAAAACTTGATTGTTTTTCAGAGATTGAACAGGTGGTGGTGGTGGTGGGGGGGGGGGGGGGGGGGGACGGTGGCTTAGTAGGTAGAGGTGAAAGCTGCAAGCCGAGAGGTCCTCACTTTGAATCTCACCTGTGGCAACCACGTTGTGTCCTTGGGCAAGACACTGCACAACATTACCCACGTGAGGGCACGGTTCCATTGTGTACTAAGGCATACTGCATGTCGACGGTGCACTTGTCTTCAACCAGTGCTAACCCTGCTTGTGTGGAGTTAGTATGTTGGGGAGCTGACAGTTACTTGCCATTGCTTGGTGGTTCTCTCCGGTGCTCTGGCTTTCTCCACCGGTTCCATTGTGTACTAAGGCATACTGCATGTCGATGGTGCACTTGTCTTCAACCAGTGCTAACCCTGCTTGTGTGGAGTTAGTATGTTGGGGAGCTGACAGTTGCTTGCCATTGCTTGGTGGTTCTCTCTGGGTGCTCTGGCTTTCTCCACCTGTAAATCGTGGTCATGATTAGCCATTGTGCAGAAATGTGACCTTAAACACCATTAAATAAATTAAATAAATAATAAGAATGGGGGGGGGGGGGTTAGAAGCGGAAAAAAATTGCACGAACATAGGTGGGGGGTGGGTGGGGGGTCAAGTGCCAAAAAAATGTGCTAAAACAGTTCATGCATTTTTAGCTCATCTTGACAAAGTCAAGCTGAGCTAATCTCATCACTCTCTGTCCATCCGTCATCCGTCAACACCATGTTTTGGTCTTCTCCTCCACTGGGCCAGTTCAAGTGAAAGTTTGTGTGAGTGATGGCCCCAGAGGTGCATTGCATTTTTGTTCAACTCGGCATGCTCAGCCCCATAGAGAGGGAGTGGGGGAAAATGCTCCAAAATATTTTTAAAATCTTCTTCTCATGAACCAGTGTGTACAATAACCTGATATTTGCTATGGAGCTCCCTTTTGAGGTGTAGAATCAAGTTTTTTCAATCAAAGTTCGTGAAGGAATATTTGGCTTTGTAATGGGAGGGGTAAGATTTTTGGCCCCACCCAAAATTTCTATTTCAAGAACCGGTGGGCCAACTTCAACCAAATTTGGCATGTAGTTTAAGTGGGTCCTAAGTAATTGATTGATGCATAAAAAAAAAAATTTTCACAACCCTCTGACAACCCCAGGGACTAAAAACAGAAAAAAATTCAAAAGCCCGTATATCCAAAACCAGAAGGAACAGAGAACTGGTATTTGGTATGAAAGATCCTAAGGACCAGAAGGAGGGATTTGTTGAAAAAAAATGCCACGAGTTCAATCAGGGTGCCTGGTAGAGGGTATTGAAAAAAAATGATGAGTCAGTAGTTTTATCCCTGGAGGATTTCATTCACAGAAATTTTTGATTGACATATTGTGTTCTTAAATAAACAAAAATTCTGTTATGAACATTTAATCTTGTTATTACAATCTGTCAATTCTGTGGAGGGACTTTTGTTTGTTTTAGAAAGATTTTTATTTATGTTTAATGAACCATTTCAATGCTGGAAAACATCTGATACCTGTATGCATATCTTTAATTTAACCCTCTCAAGGCTGCAGTGTGGGTTCCAAAGATTTTTATTGATGCTATGAACAAACAAAAAAACATTTCAATACTGTTTTTTCTGGTTCCTTCGAAAAAAATTGATCTAATTCCTGCCTGAATATCTTCAATTTAACCCTCTCATGACTTCAGTGTGTTTTTTTCCAAAGATTTTTTTTTCTCATGACGGACTCTTTCTCTACTGATTTCATGTTGAATGAACCCTTTCTATGCTGAAAATCATTTATCTGATTCCTGTGTGCATGTCTTTAATTTAACCCTCTCAAGACTGCAGGTCTGTAGCAGGGTGTTCCAAACATTTTTAGTTCATCTTGACAAAGTCAAGCTGAGCTAATCTCATCGCTCTCCATCCGTCGTCTGTCAACACCATGTTTTGGTCTTCTCCTCCAAAGCCATTGGGCCAATTCAGTTGAAAGTTTGTGTGAGTGATGGTCCCGAAGAGGTATTGGATTTTTGTCCAACTCAACATGCTCAGCCCCATAGGGACGGAGTGGGGGAAAAATGCCCCAAAAATATTTTTTAAAATCTTCTTCTCATGAACCAGTGTGTACAATGACTTGATATTTGCTATGGAGCTTCCTTTTGAGGTGTAGAATCAAGTTTGTTCAAACAAAGTTTGTGAAGCAATATTTGGCTTTGTAATGGAAGGGGTAAGATTTTTGGCCCCACCCAAAATTTCTATTTTCTGAACCGATGGTCCAGTTTGAACCAAATTTGGTATGTGGTATTATTGGGTCATAAGTACTTGACACTTGCAAAAAAAAAAATTCCCACATCCCCATGGGAACCCTGGTAGCTAAAAATAGAAATATTTTCAAACGCCCATATTTCCAAAACTACACTGTACAGAGAGCTGTTATTCGGTATGCAGTATCCTTAGGACCAGGAGAATTGAATGGTAAAAAAAAATTGCCATCGCTTATGTTAAGGTGTTCTGTAATGGGCAGCGAAAAAAATGCTGAATCAGCATATTTGCAAAAAATTTTAAAAATCTTTTCTCCAGAACCGGTATATTCGGTATACAGCATTCATAGGGGTGTCAGATACAAGTTTGTTAAAATAAAGCCCACTGGTTCATATTTGGGCCCAATATAGGAGCCTGAATTTTTTACATAGGGTAATATGGGGAATATTCTTTAAAACTCTTCTTCTTCAGAACCACCAGTCAGAATCTTTTAATGTTTGATATACATCATTGGTATGAGGGTCAGATTCAAGATTGTTCAAACCAAGTCCCTAGGTTAATATTTGGGCTTCCTACAGAAGTCTGTGAGTCGATTCATTTTTTCGTTAGCACAGGCTACACCCCATAGTTCTTGTCTGATCATTACTAAATTTCATGTGCAGGTTCGAGTCATGTCCAGATGAGAACGTCCCATTTTGGTTGCAATCAGTCAACTGTGATGGCTGCACGGGTCCGAAACCTGAAAACCTTTAGCACTGTCACGGGTCGTATTTAGGAAGGGATTTCATTGTAACTTGGTAGGATGACTCCGTATAATGTCTAGATGAGGCTGTCCTATTTTGGTCATGATCGGTCAGCTGTTACAGCTGCTTGGGCACATGACCTAGATTCCTTTAGCACTGTCTACAGGTCATATTTATGAAGGGATTTCATTGTAACTTGGTAGGATGACTCTGTATGATATCTAATTATTTCATCCTGTAGCCCTGTTTTGGTTGAGGTCACCACGAGTTTGAGTCTAAATTCCTTCATCACAGTCTACACCTCTTATTATTGTTGTTGAATGCATAAACTATAAGGTACAAGACTTAACGTGTTGTCAGTTATCACAATTCTTGTCTTATTTAATAATCCTTTCATAAACATGGAACATCCTTTATTTTTGTATGTCTTGATGCGAACATCCTTGTTTGGTCTGTGTGCTGAGGTGTACTGCTTGTCAAAGGTGCACTTATCTTCATCCAATGTTAACCTTGCATATGTGGAGTAAGTATGTTAGGGAGTGTGACAGTTGCTTGCCACAGCTTGTTCTCTCCAGGTACCCTGGCTTCCTTTTCCCATAAAACTGTCCCGATACAAGGTGATTCTGGCTGTCATTAGTGTTGTTGAGGAAATTTAAATTTAAATGATATTTAAATGATATCCACATGTATTATGTAACAATTGTTAAAAAAGGAAAGACAATTTTGTTACCTAAGTTGGGATTCATGTAATGTTCATGCACATGTATATACACATTAGGAGTATGCTCAGCAATATTTTCTTCAGGATCATTCAGATTTTGAGGACACTCAAGAAAGGATGACCAAGATTGTTCATACAAACACACATGTATATAATTAGGTGAGAAACACAATTATTGTTGCACCCTTCATTCAAAATTCATGTCAATTGCACATATTCATGAGTCTGCAAAAATGGCAAGGAAGGTCTTAAAAAGGTATAGAAAAAGTATGGAAATTTTGTGTTCAGAAATATAAGCACCCTGTCTTGAGTTTGACCTTATTAGTTGTCTGAAAAGTCTGGAAGCTAACACTGTTCATCTGTGGCCAATACTCTAGAACCTTTACAATTGTATTTTCTAGAATTGTACTTTCTAGTTATGATTTTAAATTGGTTGAAATGAACCATTAGCATTTTCAAAGATGATATCTTTAAAAATGATAATGATTCATTTTAGTCAGTTATATTAATAGGTAGAAAATACAGTTGTAATAGTTTTATAGTATTGGCTCCTGGTCCCTGCAGATCTTGTAGTTTCCTCTACCCCTAAAATTGCCCGACATGGTATGACTGGTTGTTTAAAAGTAATAATAAAATGTGTATTGTTAGTTTATTTGAGAGTACGTGTAAGAATTCTCTATTTAATTATGGCAATACAATTTTATTTTTATGAACGAAATTTGAATATAATTAATTTAGATGTCTATGGCATGTTGTTCGTTGGTTGGCTTTTAACCCATGGCACTCTGGTAGTATAATAGGATTTTCTTACTGGAACTATATTTCTCATGTAGGATGAAAATTTCAACCTTTTATATCTGGTTTGACAGCATGTTGAGCTCTGTCAAACAAGATATAAATTTACTTTGACATTTGAGGAATCTTTGCTGCTGAAAACTTGGGTATAAAAGCATCTGTGCATGTGGAATTTAATTTACTTTAAAAATAAATACAGCCTGTAACAGTAGAATGGACAAGGTTTAATACCTTTACATTGTACATAACACCTTGTATATTTCATTGGATAGTTGAGTAGAGAGTTGCATGTTTTTCATTGTAAATAATGAAGGTTTTTGCTTTTGTCATCAATCATCCTAGAAAGGTGCTAGTACTTTCTTGAAGCCAAAGCTGTATATGTTTTCTATCTTTTTACTATTGTGATTTGCTCAAACAATTGTAAACAAATCATAGATTTTGTTTGATTCTAAAGAAAGTTTCCAACACCGAAAGTCAAACTGCAATGGTATTCTGTCCGTGTCATTTCTTTGTGTCATTTATATATAAAAGCTTCCAATTCATACTTTCATTTGTACTTAAAACTATGTAAATGTTGAATAGTAAAATTGCATCATCATCAAATTGTAGAGTTATGTAGATAAAACAAAAAGTTTTATTCAGAAATAAATATCAAGCAACTTATTTCTTCTGCATTCTTTTATCAAAACAAAATGCATTGCAGTAAGGCAATAGAATTGTGGTTCCCTGATGATGCTACAATGTGGGGTGACCAAATGAGAAGGTGGCTTGGAGTTATGTTCCAATAACTCGAATCCATATCTAGAATCAGACGATTGGTTCAACGGATGTCAATCATATTCGACAGTTAAACATTGATTTTTTCCAATTGTTGAAAAAAAAATTAGAGACTATTTCAACATTCCATATCAGTCTGTGCCAGATTTTACAACATGCTAAGTTGACAGAAATGTGCGGAAGTTACTCAAAATGAAATAGAATCATCCCAAGAGTTATTCGGAGCCCAACATTAACCCTTTACGTAACATGAATACGAGATAACTAAAAAATGTTTTTTTACCCCCAAAACATAATTTATGAATCATCACTGGCAAGAGCTTGGTTAGTTTATTTCAATGGAGAGTCATAAGCTTTGTTTTTGAGACAAAAAATTGGGAAAAAATGATAAAATTCAAATTTCTATTTCTGTGAATATTGGTAGCCATTTTTAGCTCAACTTGACAATGTGAAGTATGAGCTATTGGGAGGGGTTGTGATCCGTCGTCCGTCCGTATGTCTGTCTGTCTGTCCGTCCATCCATCCGACCATCCACAATTCCTTTAGCACACCCTACATGACGTAGCTCTCACCCGAGCAGTTCCAAATTTGATATGTGGCTTTGGGAGCAATGTCTAGATAGGAGCTATCGAATTTTTCCGAATTCCGTTGAAAACATGATTTGGCATATAAATTGTCAACAATCTCATTGGCACACCCTACAGGCCACATCTCTCACCTGATCAGTTTCAAATTTCACATGTAGCTTTGGTGTGATGTTCAGATGGGAGCTATCGCTTTTTAGCTCAACTTGACAAAGTCAAGCTGAGCTATTGCTGTCACTTCTCGTCTGTTGGCGTACGTACGTCCACAGTTTCCTTTGGCACACTGCACAGGTCTCATTTATGATCGGTTCGTTTTGAAACTTGGTATGCTTGTTTGGGGTGACCTCTAGATGGGAGCTATCGATTTTCTCCATTTCCGTCAAAAATAGTTGCTTTTGGCAACGACCTTCTATGAACTTAGTACAGTTATGCATCAATATTTCCCTTTGGCACACCCTGCAGGGCGCATTTATGATAGGATTGCTTTGAAACTTTGTGGGCTTGTTTGAGGTGACGTTTATGTGGGAGCTATTGATTTTCTTCCATTTCTGTCAAAAAATGTTGCCGGTGGCAACGACCTTTGAACTTAGTTTAGTCAGGCATCAATATTTCGCTTTGGCACACTCTTCGGGGCACATTTATGATCGGATTGCTTTGAAACTTTGTATGCTTGTTTGGGGTGACCTCAAGATAGGAGCGATCGATTTTCTTCCATTCCCGGTGAAAAATGTTGCCATTGGCAACGACCTTTGAACTTAGTTTAGTTAGGAATCATTATTTCCCTTTAGCACCCCCTATAGGGTACATTTAGGATCGGATCACTTTGAAACTTGGTATGCTTGGTTGGGGTGACCTCTAGATTGGAGCTATCAATTCTTCCTTTTCCGTCAAAACATATTGCCATTGGCAATGACCTTTGAACTTAGTCTAGTTAGGCATCGACATTTCCCCTTGACACACCCTAAAGGGCACATTTTTGCTTGGATCCCTTTGAAACTTGGTATTCTTGATTGGGGTGCTCTCTAGATGGGAGCTATCGATTTTTTTCCATTTCCGTCAAAAAACGTTACTGTTGGCATTAACTTTGCAACAACCTTCGAACCTGATTTAGTCCGACATCAGTATATTCCTCTAGCATGCCCTACAGGGCACATCTATGGTCGGATCGCTTTGAAACTTTGTATGCATGTTCGGGGTAACCTCAAGATGGAAGCTATTGATTTTCTTTTCCATAAAAAATTATTGTCGTTAGCGCCAGCCCTTGAACTCTGTGCATTTGTACGGCAACTTGTATCCCTTTTGCACTCTCCACAGGGCATATTTATGAATTTCCAGAAGAAAAAAACATTGCCACTAGCAATGACCTACAAACTTATGCATTTGTGCATTAACATCTTCCTTCAGCGTGCCTCAAAGGGCGCAGACATTATCAGGTTGTTTTGAAACTTTGTATGCTTTTTCAGGGTGACCAAGGTAGGAGCTATCAATTTTCTTTTCATTTCCATTAAAAACTGTTGCTGTTAGTAACAACCTTTGAATTTATTGCTTTTGTGCATCAACATTCTTCTTTGACATGTCCTGCAGGGCACATTTCTCAAAGGATTGTTTTTTGCACTTGTTGTATTCATTGGGCAAGACCTCTAGATAAGAGCTATCGATTAGCATTCATTTCTGTGAAAAATGTTGCCGATTACAATGACCCTTAAACTTAGTGCATTTGTGTATCAAGATCAACATTCTTTCTTTATCCAGCCTAACAGTTTACATTTAAAAGTGCATGGATTGCTATGACGTTGTGCACACACAATGCTGTTATGTTGAAGTTTCACCAAACCAATGAAACCTTGTGATCTTCAGTTTTGCCATTTCACTTATAACTTACCAAGTTCAAGTTTGTCAAGTTGAGCTACAGTGTCATTGACATTTTCATTTTTGAATTTCGTTAAAAAGCATGGCCGCCAGTGGCCATTTTGGATTTGGATATAAATTGTCCAGCAATTCTTCTGGCACACCCCTCGGGCTGCAGCTCTCACCCGATCATTCCCAGATTCCATATGTAGCTTTGGGACAATGTCTAGATGGGAGCTATCGAATTTGGTTGAAAAACCTGACGCTAGCGGCCATCTTAGATTTCGCATATAAATTGTCAACAATTCCATTAGCACACCCAACAGGCCGCATCTCTCACCCGATGTTTTTCAAATTTCATATGTAGTTTTGGTGTGATGTCTAGATGGGAGCTATCAATTTTTTCTGAATTTTGGTGAAAAACATGGCTGCCAGCATCCATCTTGATTTGGATATAAATTGTCCAACAATTCCTTTAGCACACCCTACAGACCGCGGCTCTCACTAGATCAGTCCCAACTTCCATATGCGGCTTTGGAGCAATGTCTAGATGGGAACTATCGATTTTTTCCGAATTTCGTTGAAAAACATGGTCGTCAACGGCCATCTTGGATTTGGCATATAAATTGTCAATAGTTCCGTTTGTACACCCTATAGGCCCCATCCCTCACTTTTTAGCTCAATTTTGGCGAAGCCAAATTTGAGCTTATGCCATGGCCAATCATCCGTCAACAATTCAATACGGCTCGGGCTAGAGGTCGTATTTATGAACCGATCTTTACGAAACTTCTTGGGTACCTTTGTTATGACCGTGGGACGAGAACGAGTGTTTTGGGGTCCGATCCGAAATTCAAGTTGGCCGCTGGCAGCCATTTTGTACAAACTTAGGTGCAATCAGATTTTTGCGCAGAACTTCATATGAAAGCGCTGATTTGAATAATTGTTTGTATGAATGTTTAGTACCATGGGATACATCACATATAATACGGGTTTTTTCTCGTGTGTAAATTATGCAAATTAGACTAACTTCGATGTATTTAATGTTACTTTCAGCACTGTAAATGCAAATGCCAATATGGCTCGGGCTAGAGGCCGTATTTATGAACCGATCTTTACGAAACTTCTTGGGTATCTTTGGTATCACCGTGGGACGAGAAAGGGTGTTTTTGGGTCCGGTCCGAAATTCAAGATGGCCGATGGCAGCCATTTTGTACAAAATTAGGTGCAATCAGATTTTTGCACAGAACTTCCATATGAAAGCGCTGATTTGAATAATTTTTTGTGTGATTGTTTAGTACCATGGGATACATCACATATAATACGGGGTTTTTTCTCGTGCAGAAATTATGCAAATTAGATGAACTTTGATTTTTTCAGTGCTACTTACACACAGTAAGTACACATGTCAATACGGCACAGGCTAGAGTCTGTATTTATGAACCGATCTTCACGAAACGTCTTGGGTACCTTTGTTATCACCCTGGGACGAGAACGAGTGTTTCTGGGTGCGGTCCAAAATTCAAGATGGCTGCCAGTGGCCATTTTGTACCGAAATTATGTCTAATCAGTTTTTTGTACACCACTTCTATACGGCTCAGGTTAGAGGCCGTATTTATGAACCGATCTTTACGAAACTTCTTGAGTACCTTTGTTATCACCGTGGGGTGAGAACGGGTGTTTTTGGGTGTGGTCCGAATTTCAAGATGGCCACCAGCAGCCATTTTGTACCAAAATTAGTGCAATCTGTCTTTTCTACAGAACTTCTGTATGAAAGTTCTGATTTGAATAAATTTCTGTATGAATGTTTAGTAACACGGAATACATCACATATAGGACGTGTTTTTTCTGGTGCAGAAATTATGCAAATTAGATGAACTTTGATTTATTCAGTGCTACTTATACACCGTAAGTTCACATGTCAATACGGCTCGGGCTAGAGGCTGTATTTATCAACCGATCTTCACGAAACTTTTTGGGTACCTTTGTTATCACCTTGGGACGAGAACGAGTGTTTCTGTGTGCGGTCCAAAATTCAAGATGGCTGCCAGTGGCCATTTTGTACCGAAATTAGGTCCAATCGGTTTTTAGCTCAACTTGACAAAGTCAAGCTGAGCTATTGCCATCACTTCTCGTCCGTCGGCGTACGTACGTACGTTAGTACGTACGTCCACAATTTCCTTTGGCACACCTCACAGGTCGCATTTATGATCAGATTACTTTGAAACTTCTTATGCTTGTTTGGGGTGACCTCTAGATGGGAGCTATCGATTTTCTTCAATTTCCGGCAAAAAATGTTGCCGCGGCCAACGTTCTTAGAACTTAGTTTAGTCAAACCACAATATTTCCCTTTGGCACACCCTACAGGGCACATTTATGATTTGATTGCTTTGAAACCTGATACGCTTATTTAGGGTGACCTCTAGATGGGAGCTATCGATTTTCTTCAATTTCCGGCAAAAAATGTTGCCACGGCCAATGTTCGTAGAACTTAGTGTAGTCAGACTTCAATATTTCCCTTTGGCACACCCTACAGGGTACATTTACGATCAGATTGCTTTGAAACCTGGTATGCTTGTTTGGGGAGACCTCTAGATGGGAGCTATCGATTTTCTTCAATTTCTGTCAAAAAATGTTGCCGCGGCCAACGTTCTTAGAACTTAGTTTAGTCAGAAGACTCAATATTTCCCTTTGGCACACCCTACAGGGTACATTTATGATCGGATTGCTTTGAAACCTGGCATGCTTGTTTGGGGTGACATCTAGATGGGAGCTATCGATTTTCTTCAATTTCCATCAAAAAATGTTGCCGCGGCCAACGTTTTTAGAACTCAGTTTAGTCAGACCACAATATTTCCCTTTGGCACACCCTACAGGGCACAGTTATGATTTGATTGCTTTGAAACCTGGTATGCTTGTTTGGGGAGACCTCTAGATGGGACCTATCATTTTTCTTCAATTTCCATCAAAAAATGTTGCCGCGGCCAACGTTCTTAGAACTTGGTTTAGTCAGAAGACTCGATATTTCCCTTTGGCACACCCTACAAGGTACATTTATGATCGGATTGCTTTGAAACCTGGCATGCTTGTTTGGGGTGACCTCTAGATGGGGGCTATCGATTTTCTTCAATTTCTGTCAAAAAATGTTGCCGCGGCCAACATTCTTAGAACTTAGTTTAGTCAGACCACAATATTTCCCTTTGGCTCACCCTACGGGCTCATTTATGATTAGATTGCTTTGAAACCTGGTATGCTTATTTACGGTGACCTCTAGATGGGAGCTATCGATTTTCTTCGGTTTCTGTCAAAAAATGTTGCCACTGGCAAAAAAACTGACATTGGTCCCAATGATCTTCAATTTTGCCATTTCATTTATAACTTACCAAGTTCAAGTTTGTCAAGTTGAGCTACAGTGTCATTGACACTTTCATTTGTCTCAACTTCTATACAGCTCGTATTTTAGAACTGATCTTCACGAAACTTCTTGGGTACCTTTGTTTTCACATTGGGACAGGAACGAGTGTGTTTTGGGGTGCATTTGTTATCACAGTGCTATGAGAACAAATATTTTGGGGTTCAGTCAGACCCACTCTGGGACTCAAAGATTTCTTTTCTAGTTTAGCATCTGACTGTCACCCACCTTTACAATACTTTACCTATACTTTTGTTACAGGCTACGGTCAGTATTTATGTACAGACCATTACAATACTTTATATGTACCTTTGTTATTAGGTCATTATCTAGATGTTTGTCATTGCTGTGTCACATAGTATACAAGTACATGTCTTAACAAGTTGAGCTACAGTGTCATTGACACTTTCATTTCAGATTTCATATGTAACTTTCGTGTGATGTCTTTTCTGTAGAAACTTGAGTGAATGACTTGGCATTACTGGACCTCTCTGCATAGTCCAGTACCTTCTTGGACACTGTGAGCTACAGTGCCATTGACACTTTCATTGATGGTTACTTTAGCTAAATAAAGAGTTGAACTTTCCATGAAGGAATATAGTCGTCAGTGCCGTCCTCTAATCCTCTAGACAGTCGGGATTCCAGCAACAATTATAATCTCTGGGTATCAGAATGGAGAAGTCTGCCACAGTCACTTCTCTAGCCTCTAGTTTTAGCTCACGTGACTGAAAGTCAGGGGGAGCTTAAGTGATCACTCTCTGTCCGTCCTTTGTTCATCCATCATCTATCCGTCGCCCATCTAGCGTGAACTTTCCATCATCGACTCCTCAAAAACCACTGTCAATTCAAATTTGTTCAAATAAAGTTGCAACGCTCACAGGGACACCAAAAGAGGCATAAATCTGTTAGTACCCCTCAAATCTTCTCCAGAACAATCAATCAGAATCCTTTGAGGGACATCCTTAGAGGGATCCGATTCAGGTTTGTTTGATTCAAGTTCCTGGGTTCATATTTGGGCTCCTATGGGAACCCGAATATTTATTTATTTATTTATTGGTGTTTAAGGTCACATACTTATGCACAATGGCTAATCGTGACCGTGACAGTTTTACGGGTGGAGGAAGCCGGAGTACCCGGAGAGAACCACCGAGCAACGACGAGCAGCTGTCAGCTCTCCAACATCGTAACTCTGAACTCTGCACCGCAGCACAGGCAGGGTTAGATTGGTTGAAGACATGCGCACCATCGACGTGCAGTACGCCTCAGTACACAGCGTCATCGTGCCCCCAGGTAGGCAATCGGGGTGAAGTGTCTTGCCCAAGGACACAACGCGGTTGCCGCAGGTGGGATTCGAACCGAGGACCTCTCGGCTAACCCGAATATTAATTTGGTGCAAAATGAGGAAATGTATTTAATTCAGATCTACCTGGCAAAATCTGTTGATATTTGATGTATTGCATCTTGGAGGGGGGGGGGGGGGGAGTCAGCTTGAAGTTTGTTCAAATCAAGTTCCTGGCGAGCGTGGTGACGCAGTTGTTATGACATTGAACTTCAAACCGAATGGCCCATGGTTCGATCCCCGCCATGGGTAACTGCGTTGTCTCCTTAGGCACGACACTTCTCCCGATTGCCCACGTGGGGGATGGGGGGGGGGGGGGGGTGTGGTGGTACAAATGCACTGTGTACTAAAGCATACTGCACGTCCATGGTGCACTTGTCTCCAACCAATGCTAACCCCGCTTGTATGGAATTAGTACGTTCGGGAGTCTGACAGTTGCTCGCTGTCCCCCGCGGAAACCCCGGAAAGTGAAGCAGTGCTTGTTTACTGTGGTAAATAAGCTCTGTTTCACTAGTAAAATACGACCCAGTCACTAATGCTTAGTGTGCGAGGCCTCTAAAAATAGGCAACATGGGGTATGAATGATTGACTGACCTTGAGTTTATCTCCATGTTGTGGTCATGATTTGCCATTATGCAGAAGTATGTGACCTTAAACACCAATAAATAAATAAATATAAATAGTTGCTCGGTGTACTCCGACTTCCTTCACTCGTAAAACTGTCCAACATGAGGTGATCCAGGCTGTTGAAAGTGTTGTTAAACCCCAATAAATAAATAAAGTCCCTCGAGTCATATTTGGGCTCCCTGTAGGAGACCAAAACTTAAATTGGTACATGAGGAATATTCTTTAAAAATCTTCTGCAGATCCATCAGTTAGAATCTTTTGATTTTGTATATGTAACATCCAAAGTGGGGTGAGATTCAAGTTTGTTCAAATCAAGGCCCTGGGGTTCATCATTGGGCTCCCTGTGGGAAATCGAATTTTAACTCGGTCCACTATGACAATTTTTCTTTCAAATCTTCAAATCTACCTGTCAAACTCTCTTGATATTTGGTACACTGCATCTTTAATTGGGTGAGATTCAAGTTTGTTCAAATCAAGTCCCTGGGTTCATATTTGGGCTCACTAGGAGAACTCGAATTTTAACTCAGTCCAATTTGACCATTTTTTTTATTTATCTTTTTCTTCAGATCCACCTGTCAATCTGTCGATGATTGGTATAGAGTATCCTGAGGGGGCAGATTCATGTTTGTTCAAATCAATTCCTTGGGGTCATATTTGGGCTCCCTATGGGAACTCTAACTCTAACACAGACTGGAGCCCGAATTTTAACTTAGTGCAATATGAGGAATATTCCTTAAAAACCTTTTTCAAATCTCCCAGTCAGAATATTTTGATATTTGGTTTGCCGTATACTCAGTGGGGTTCGATTCCAGTTTGTTCCAATCAAGCCCCTGGGTTCATAATTGGGCTCTCTGTGGCAACCTAAATTTTAATTTAATGTAATATGGGGAAATTCATTCAAAATTCTCTCTCCCTGGGAACCCCGGGAAGTGCAGCTGTACAGTAAACAAGCTCTGTTTTTCTGGTAAAATAGGACCCGGTCACTAATGGGGTGGAAGTCCTCTCAAATGGGCAACATGGATATAAACAATTGGTTGGATTTTATATCCATGTTGCAGTCATGATGAGCCATTGTGCAGAAATATGTGACCTTGAACACCGATAAATAAATAAATAAATAATTCAAAAAGCTCCTTCAGATTCACCAGTCAGAATCTTTTGACATTTGATTTGCAGCAATCCTAGGTGGTCCAGAATTTAGTGTGTTCAAACCAAGACTTTTGGGTCCATATTTTAACTTAGTGCAATATGAGAACGATTCTTTAAAAAATCTTCACATTCACGATTCTTTTGTTATATAGTATTAACACCCTTGGTATGGTGAGATTCAAGTTTGTTCAGATCAGATCCCTGAGCTCATATTTGGGCACCCTATGGTAGCCCGAATTTTAACTTAGCGCAGCATGAGGAATATTCTTCAAAGATCTTCTTCAGACCCACCAGGCAGAATCTTTCGATATTTGGTATATAGCATTACTGTGACTTCTAGATTAAAGTTTGCTCAAAGTGTAACTCTTTGAGTGATTTTGATGGGCACCAGAGGGGTTTGAAATTTAACATAGAACCCGATGTAAAATTTACCTTTTGTTTAAATGAACTGTGCCAATGAATGACTGAGCTGGTAAACTTGAGTTAGATGTAAATGTGAGCATGAAAGATTAATGTTTGTTCAAATGGGGTTCCACGAGTCCACTTGAGGCTCGGTGGGGGGGGGGGGGGGGGGGGGGAGAAGGGTCTATTGAACATTTTTTTTTTGCTTGAATAAGATTAGGAGGGTTTCGATTGACTTAAAAAACTTTCACCCATGGTGGTTGCTGGGGGCGGAGGTGGGGTGGTGGATCAACTGGTTGATTTTATTTCTTTTTTGCTTCATAATGAGTGTGGAAGGGTTTTGAGTGATTTTACGCCAAAAAACCAAAAAGAAAAAAAAAACAATACTTAAAAAATGTAATTAACATCCACGAGTCAGATTCTTTTTTATCATAGTACTGACATCCTTAGTGTTGGGTGATTAAAGTTTGTTCAGATCAAATCCCTGGACAGGGGTTGCGGTAACCGGTTCTCGTCAGATCACCTAAGTTAAGCAACGTCGAGCCCTTGGATGGGTGACCGTCTGAGCGATCGATTCGGACTCCCGCGCTGTGTCCTTGGGCAAGGCACTTAACCCTGATTGTCCACATGGGGGCACGATGACGTCGTCTACTAAGCGGTAGTGCACGTCGATGGTGCGCATGTCATCAACCAATCTAACCCTGCCTGTGCTGCAGTGCGGAGTTACGATTTTGGGGAGCTGGCAGCTGCTCGTCGTTGCTCGGTGGTTCTCTCCGGATACTCCGGCTTCCTCCATCCGTAAAACTGTCACGACACGATATGACCTTGGCTGTTAATGTGTTGTTAAAACCTTAATAAAAAAAATTAAAAATCCCTGGACTCATATTTGGGCTGTCTTGGGGATAGCAAATTTTAGCTTGGTGCAGTATGAGGAATATTCTTCGAAGATCTTCAGACCCATCAAGCAGAATCTTTTGATATTTGCATTTCTGTGCCTCCTACATTAAAGTTTGTTTCAAGTGTCACGCTTGACTGATTTTGGTGGGCACCAGAGGGGTTTGAAATTTAACACAGAATCCAATGCAGAATTTACTAGTTTTTTAAATAAATTGTGCCCATCGTGACAGAGCTGGTTATGGTTAACTTTAGTTAGATGTAAATGCGAGTTCATCATCAGATTACCGTTTGCACAAATGGGGGCCACTTGACACTCGGGGAGAGGGGGTGGGGGTTGCTTCAAAACAAGATTTGGAGGAGTTTGAGTCATTTTATGTAAAAAGAACCCCAGAACTTTCGTCCTGTTGGGGAGGGAAGGGGTGTGTGGGGGGGGGGGGGGGGGGAGTTCACTGTGTGATTTCTTCTCGTTGCTTCAAAATGTGTTTTGAAGGGGTTTGAGTGATTTTATGCAAAAAAATAAAACAATGACCCGACAGACCCTTCTCCTGCCACCCCACTACCTTAGCTAAATTAGATTGACTGTATTAACATGTAGATGCGGAATGTGACTATTAATCCTTCTTTAAACAATTTTATCAGGTGGATGATTAAGGTCCTTTGTGGTCTCTTGTGTTAATTGCACTGAATGCAGATAGTCACTCAAATTAGCTGTGGTTAATACTCTCATGTGCACACCCCTATGAGATATCATTGTGCTATCTCATAGGGGTTTCGCACTTCCAGTTCCAACTTCCAAATCAATACCTTGCAAACATTTAATGAAAACAACCTCTCAGCTGAAAGCGTATTGTGGGGGAGGAGGCGTGTCTTTGACTCTTAACACTGTGTTCTTTTTTCTGTCGTAACCATTGACGTTGGAGTCTGAGCACAGATCGGAGGAAATGTGGTTGATCAGGGCTAATATACTATTAAAAAAAGAGAAGTAGAGGATATTTGTCAAAAGTGAGATATCTGAAGAAATATATTTATATTTTCATCAAAAAGACAGTTGAGGCATTGCACTGTGACATCTGGTGAATGATTTCAGCGATAGTTGGGTGTCTGACAAGCACACATTCCACGCACTGAGCTGTAGAAGATATGAATGGTCAGTCAGAGGATTTACCACATTCAGTCAAAGACCTCAATACCTTGTAAATTCTCTTCGGTTAGCGAGACAAGCGCGGATCCAACATGGCATACTCCTCATCAAACGTACAATATCAGCTGACTGATGTTATTCCATTCTTTCTGCAATGCAGCGGCGAGTTCCTGGATATTGGTAGGGGGCTGTTGGCGTTGTCGTAGGCGCCTGCCAAGCATATCCCAAACGTGCTCGATGGTAAAATGTCTGGACTTTGTGCAGGCCAAAGCAGTAGCAGTGTAGTGATGTTCAGCTCCTGGAGGAACTGTGTAGCGACACGGGCCCTGTGTGCTCTTGCATTGTCATCTTGGGAAATGAATCGACGACCGTGAAGTCGCGCAAATGGCACCACATGAGCTGCTAACATGTTGTCACGGTAGTACTGCCCTGTGACACGCCCTTGGATGACATGTAATGCTGTTCTGCTTGTCATGGTTATGCCTCCCCAAACCATAACCGATCCATCACCAAAACGATCGTGTTGCCTAACGGTTACGTCATTGATATCGTTCGTTCCGCCGCCGCACTCTGTTTTGCCTGTCGTGGAAATCGAGAGTGAACCTCGATTCATCGGAAAACCACACGGAAAACATGACGTTACTCCACCGACGATTGTTCCAGAGCTGTCGTGCTCCACACCAATTACGCCTTGCTGCGATGTGACGTTCAGTGAAACGTGGAATTAATTATTCGAGGTCGTCGAGCGTACAAATTCCAGCTGTGTAGGCGATTTCGGATAGTCTGACCACTGACTCCACCTCCCCCCGAGTCGCCCATTTTCATAAAAGTATGTCGGTTGTATCTTGCATAGACTTACAGAATCCAGAATTTCTTGCTGGTGTGCATGTGTGTGTGTGTGTGGAGGGGGGGGGGGGGGGGGGGGGCTGACATGGCGGTTAGATGTCTAGATAAGTTTGCCTGGAATTATTTTTGAAAAAAGGAAGAAGGAACTTTTATCATTTGTGTAAAACAGACATGATCATAAAAAACAGCGGTGATACAGGCTAGGTCGGGCTCGGTTGACGTGTTGTTTATGTGAAGTTTACAAATCTCTCATTGAAATATTCATGCATCTTAAGTCTTTAAATTTTCGATCAAACATTCCTCCCTTAGTTTATGGGTTTGGATAGTATGGATACTAGCTAGCGGGAACACTCCTGTTTTATAACAACTATGTTTATTGGATACCAAAATTAATGTCAACGAATGATTGGGATAGGAGATCCCCCCCCCCCCCCCCAACAACCCCCTTCCGCACCCTGTGCCTATATCTCAAAAGAGCCTAGGGTATAATGGTGGGTGTGGTGTACGTGATTTGGGTTTTCTGTTTTTTTTAAGTTCCGACAAAATGTTTCATTAAGTTTCTACCGCTGCCATTGGAGTCTTTAATCCATAATGTCAACGTCGTATATCAAGACACGAAACAAGGAAATCATCAGTTAGTTGTTTTGTTTGGAAATCTGTCAAAAACACAATTATCTTATTTCCTTTTCAGTACATTTTATGGTGATGTATGTAAGGGAGGTAGCGAAATATTTCTCAACTGATGAAAATTAAAAAAAAAAAAATTTCCAATTCCATTCTAGATTACTCTTCTCACAGCATGAGAAAATTTAAATTTGAAATATAATTGTATAGTGGCGTCTTCTCAAAAGTAAAAAACATTTGCTTCCATATACTTACATGAAAGTGGAAGTAAAAAAAAATGCTTCATCAATTTGTCTGATCATTATATAAGGCTTGAAAAATGAAACTGTTGACAAAGTTGTACGATGTATACTGAAATCGTGGAAAACACTTCCAAAGTTATGATAATGCACAAGTTAATGGTATTCTCAGTGGTAGTGGGAATAACTTGAATTCATTAAAATTCAAGCAGTTTCAAACTGCGAAGAACAAAGACATCATATGCGCATACAGCTGATCAGCCAACCATTATGGCGGACAGATCAGATAGTGAATTAAAATTACTAAATCATTCACGTATATTATTGGAAAAATCTTCCTCTGGGTTGAGTTCTGTTGGCAAATACAAACATAGCCATCAGAGAAATGGCGGATCACCCGACCTGTGCAAAGGCCACAAAAGAAATCGTGGGATTTGTGCATATTTATCTATGCAATGATGAGGTGTAATATTAAAAGTTTCAATACACCCCCTCCTCGTCTGTATGCACCTTTGTATTAACCCTTTACCTAACACGAAAGGCGGGCGCGCGGTGTCTCAGTAGGTAGAGATGCAGGCTGGAAGCCGAGAGGTCCTTGGTTCGAATTCCACCTGCGGCAACCGCGTTGTGTCCTTGAGCAAGACACTTAATCCCAATTGCCCACGTGGGGGCACGGTGCACGTCACTGGTGCACTTGTCCGCAACCAATGCTAACCCTGCTTGTGTGGAGTTAATACGCTGGGGAGTCTGGCAGTTGCTCGTCGTTGCTCGGTAGTTCTCTCCGGGCACCCTGGCTTCCGCCACCCGTAAAACTGTCCGATACGTGGTGATCATGGCTGTCAAAAGTGTCGTTAAGCCCCAATAAATAAATAAATAACACGAAAGGCCGATGACACTTGCAAATAAAATTCTTGAATAATTTTTTTTTTTTCACTTTTTGCATCAAAAACATAGCTTATGACCCCAGGGGTCATAAGCTATGTTTTTTGAGACAAAAAAATAAAAAAAATAATGAAAATTTAATGGTGAATATCGCTGGCCGGTTTTGGCCATTACTTAGGTAAAGGGTTAAGATTCATAACAAGTTGTCTTGAATTATTTGAGATTTGGTCACATGGGTAATTTTTGGTTTTTGTCTGTAGCTGAACAGTTTCAAACACTAAGATGTCTAGCTAATTTTTCAAATTTATGCATGAGAGAAAAACCCACACACTATGTTATGTACATTGTGCTAGTTGTTTCTTATACTAAACGTAATCAAAATCCGAATGACCATCATGAGGTTCTTATTTAAAAGAAAATAACCGACAGTGGCCATTTTAGCTAAACTTGACAGAGTCAAGATAAACTATTGCCATCACGCGTGCGGAAGTCTGTGAGTCTGTAAGTCTATTCGCATTTTCCTTTAGCACAGGCAACACCCCGCAGTTCTTGTCCGATCGTCGCGAAATTTGACATGCAGGTTTGAGGTCATGTCTAGATGAGAACGCCCCCTTTTGGTTGCGATCGGTCAACCGTGATGTCTGCCCGAGCCCAAAACTCGAAAACCTTTAGCACAGTCTACAAGTTTTGTTTATGAAGGGATTTCATTGTAACTTGGTGGGATGACTCTGTATAATGTCTAGATGAGAACGTCCCCTTTTGGTCATGATCTGTCTTGACGGCTTCCCAAGCATGAGACCCGATAACTTTTAGCACTGTCTACAGGTCGTATTTAATACGGAGGGGTTTCATTGTAACTTGGTAGGATGACTCCGTGTGACGTCTAGATCAGAACCTCCCCATTTGGTCGCGATCTGTCAACCGTGACAGCTGCCCGAGCCCAAAACACGAAAACCTTCAGCACAGTCTACAGGTCGTACACTGTAAAAAATTACCGTAATTCTACGGTTAACTACTGTCAGATGACTGTAAAATATAACGGTCTCGAGGCCGTAAATTAATTTTAACGGTGTTGCCGAAGAAAAACCCGCGAATTTGATCCAATGAACGTATTTCTCCCGTCACGCTGTCCAATTACGTCGCACTGCAGTAAAAATGGTGAATTATGGGATCGGCCTTGCCATATGCCACTCTGGAAGTCGCCATTTCCAAGAAGGACGCCCGATGCTTTTGAAGACGAACAACAAGTCAACAACGTATTACTATCAATTTGTAAGTTTGTGGCCAAGTGAATCATGATCATTGCAGTCTTGGACGTGAAAATCAAATAACGTCAATTTTTTATGCGTATAATTGTGTCGGTGATCATGAAGAACAGCAGACTGTTCGTACTGCGTCACCGATATTCGATGGATCGTTCGTATGGCTTGTGGCCACGGATCTTCGCTAAGGCCGGCATACCCATATGCTTTTATTGGTTCAAGGTAAAATGCGGTTAACGATGGCTGGAATTAAATGATGGTTTTCAGTTGATTAAGGGCCACATGGCTGGAACTCTGCCTCCGGTCATTTTGACCGTAACTATTTTGATGGTAATTTTTACGGGAAAATAAGGCAAATGAAAAAAAAATTACGGGAATATACAGGGGGGGGGGGGGGGGGGGGGCAAAAAAAATGCCAGGATACAAGGTCCAGGTGGGTGGGAGGGTGGGTGGGTCCGAGCCCCAAAGTGCGGTTTTGGCCGGTGTCATGCAATTTTTTGCCAAATATCTTTTTACAGACAAGTAATTACAACCAAAGTGAAATCAAGTGCTTAGATTCATAACTTAGAACAGAATAGAGCATTGATAATGTGTTGGGGGTTCCATGTTAGAATTTGTTTCCCATGTTTTACACTTCATTAGGGGGTGGGTCCTGTTCTGGGTATGGCAAAAATTTGCAAAACAAAAAAGTGATTCCCAGCTATTTGGTCATGATTTTCACGCCTTTATATTTCTACTAAGGCAGTCAGCCTCTTATTAGTGCTTTGTAGCTCCTATTATTTGATTCTTCTGTAAGCCTCATGCCATTGGTCTAGTGTGCTTCCATGTATGGAATAATTGGAAAGATTGATAGAATAAAAAATCTTGATTGTGGAAAACGTGTATAATTTCAAGGTAAATATGATTTTAGTGACACTAACATAAAAAAATAAATAAGAGGCAATCCATCTCGGACAAGCCACCCAGACGTAGGTCAAAGATCTTCAGTATTAGGTCTCTCTCAGACCAGCTGTACAAACTAAACATTTAACCGAAAAGTAATGAAAGGAAAAACAACTATTTCTTGTGGACAGTTGAAGATATCCAGGTGGGAACAATATATTTTGGGCAGGGCTTCTTGGTGGTGGGATTCGACTGGTGTGTGAACAGCATAGACATGTTGTACATCGGGGTAAGGGTTGTGTTGCTTGGAACATGAATGGGTGTATATCTGCAATTCAGTTAGTGGAGGCGGGTTCCAGTGGTTACCTGGGGGTCTGATGCTGCATTTCCGTTGTGGCTTTATATGCAGAGAGATTGTTTTGGGGCCATTTGTGGCTAGGGATGCCTTGGGTGCCCAAGAGCGGGGCTGGGATATCGGACAAGTTGGTTTGCGGCACCTTTCACCTTGTTTGGGAAAAGTTTTTATTTATTTATTTTTTTTTTTTTTGATTTAGGTAATTTGAATACTTGTTAAACAGATTTTATAAATTGGGGGTGGGTCCCCAATTGTCTTTGAGGAAAAACTGTGCGGGAGGGGTGGGTGTCCAACACATGACTGGCAAAAATTTGCATTCCGGGGGTGGTTGGTTCCAAAAATTGAAAAAGTAAAAATTTCAAACCTGTATCCGTAATTTTTTGCCTGACCCCCCCCCCCCCCCCCGGAATATACGGCAAATGACAGTTAAAAAAAATTACGGTTTGCCGTAATGCTTACGGTCATATACCTGGAAACTAGCTGCCGGTCATATGACCGTAAAAAATTACGGTAATTTTTTGCAGTGTATTTATGGAGAGATTTCATTGTAACTAGGTAAAATGACTCCGCTTAGATGAGAACGTCCCCTTTGGGTCGCGATCGGTCATCTGTGACGGCTGCAGGGGCCCGAAGCCCGAAAACCTTTAGCACAGTCTACAGGTCGTATTTATGAAGGGGTTTCATTGTAACTTGTAGGATGACTCCAGATAATGTCTAGATGAGAACGTCCCCTTTTGGTCGCGATCGTTCAACCGTGACGGCTGCCCGAGCCCAAAACCTGAACACCTTTAGCACAGACTACATGTGGTATTTATGAAGGGATTTCATCGTACCTTGGTAGGATGACTCGGTGTAATATCTAGATGATGACGTCTCCTTTTAGTTGCGATCAGTCAACCGTGATGGCTACACAAGCCCGAAGCTCGAAAGAATTTAGCACAGTCTACATGCTGTATTTATGAAGGGATTTCATTGTAACTTGGTACAATGACTCGGTATAATGACTAGATGAGAACATCTCTTTTCAGTCGCGATCGGTCGACCATGACGGCGACAGGGGCCCGAAGACCGATGTCTACATGTCTATTTATGAAGGGATTTCGTTGTAACTTGGTACGATGACTCCGTATAATGTTTAGATGAGAACTTCCCCTTTTGGTCACAATCTGTCAACCGTGATGGCTCCCCGAGCATGAAAATCTTTAGCACAGTCTTCAGGTTGTATTTATTAAGGGATTTCATTGTAGCTTGGTAGGATGACTCGGTATAATATCTGGATGAGAACGTCCTGGTTTGGTCGTGATCGGTCAACCGTGATGGCCACACAGGCCCGTGACCTAGATTTGTTCAGCACAGTCTACAGTTCATATTTATGAAGTGATCTCATTGTAACTTGGAAGGATAATTCGATATGATGTCTAGATGCGACTTTCCTATTTTGGTCACGATCAGCATCGGCCACGCGACCTGTATTCGTTTAGTACTGTCTACAGGTTCTTTTTATGAAGGGATTTAATTGTAACTTGGTAGGATAACTTAGTATGATATCTGTATTAGACTGTCCCATTTTGGTGATGATCGATCAACCGTGACTGCCGAGCCGTCATGTGACCAAGATTCCTTTAGCAAAGTCTACGAGTTATATTTATGAAGGGATTTCATTGTAACTTGCTAGGAGGACTCGTTTTGGAATAATTTCACTGTAACTTGGTAACTTTGGTTGACATACATTTACTGTGAGGGCCACATTAACTCACCCCTCAATTCTTTAGTACAGTCTACACCTCAAATTATTTTTATTGAAAACATAGCACACAGGGAACAGAAATTAACGTATTTTCAGTTATCACAATAATTCTTGTCGTATTTCATAATCCTTTCATAAACATTGAACATTATCCATCTCATCAAACACAACACACAACACACAGTCAAGTTAAGTTACAGTGTCAATGACACTTTCATTGATGATAGTCAAACTCCTCGTCTACAGACGGACAATTTTGAAAACCAAGATGGCTGGATAACTTGTATAATTTTCGCACGGGAGAAAAACATGTATACTATCTTATCAAAATTGTATTGGTGTTTTCCATATTAAAAATAATCAAAATCCGAATCACGGTATGGAAGTTCTTGCTCAAAAAGTGAAATACCTCTTTTTAGAACAAAATGACTGACTGCGTCCAATTTTGACGGCCGCGAAGACCCAAAACGTGACACCCTCTTCGTCTCGTTGCTGTGCACCATTGCATCAAGTTTCAAAACAATTGGGACTTGAATTTAATGGGTTATGGTTAGTTTTGTTTCTTGTGTGCAGAATAATGAACAGTCGGTCCGTCAGACGGATGGGCAGACAAAAGACTGATCGCTATATTCCCTTATTTTTGTTAGGAGATAAAAATAGTCATCGGAAAAATGACGGATGCCACAACCTGAGCAATGACTACAAAGGAAATCATGAGATCGGCGCATATTTGTTTATACGATGGCGACGTGCATTCTTTAAAGTTTCAGTCCATTCTCTTCCCTTTGTCAGTGTGCTCTATTGTATGAAGTTTCATAACAATTGGTCTTGAATTGAGATTTGGTGACTTGGATGATTTTTTTTTTTGTCCACAAATAGTCAAGTTTCAAAAAGTAAGATGGCTGGCTTATTTGCATAATTTATGCACGAGGGAAAAACTTGTACCCTGTGTCATGTATATTGTGCTGGTTGTCTCCCATGCCAAAATAATCAAAATTCGAATCACAGGTAGTTCTTATTCAGGAAGTGGAATTGCTATTTTTAGAACAAAATAGCCGATGACAGCCATTTTTGACGGCAGTCAAAACCCTAATTGTAATATCCTCTTCATCTGATCAATAAACAACGCTGAATTAAGTTTCATTCATAGCAATTGGCCATGAATTAATTGAGTTTTGGTCATTTGATCGATTTCTGGATTTTTTGTGTGAAGATGGATAGTTTTTAAAAACTGAGATTGCTGTCTGATTTGCATTTATTAATTGGTGTTTAAAGTCATTTCAGCATTTATGGCTATTTGGCGACCGCAACATAGGCGTGGAGTTCCACCCCAGGCGTTGGTTTCGGGTTCCATTTTACCAGTAGAACAGAACTTGTATTTCTACCACAGTAGACAAGCACTGGTCCACTTCCGGGGTCCTCATTGGAAGTCTAATTTTTACATAATTTATGCACAAGAGGAAAACCTGTATACTATTTTAGGTACATTGTGCAAGTTGTCCCCCGTGCCAAAAATAAACAAACTTCGAAGCACCGTTTGAAAGTTCCCGTTTGAAAAGTGTAATTGCTATTTTTAGAACAAAATGCCCGACAGCGGCCATTTCTGATGACTCTCAAACTCCAAAATGTGATATTCTCTTCCTCTTGTCAATAAACACCTTTGAGTTAAGTTTCATAACCACTGGCCCTAAATTAACTGAGTTTTGGTGATATGGGTGACTTTTGTTGTTGTGTGTGTTTTCTTTAAAACAAAGATGGCTGGCTAAGTTGCATAATTTATGCACCAGCGAAAAACCTGCACACTAGATTATTTAAATTGTGCTAGTTGTTTTCCGTTTAAAAATTAATCAAAGACCGAATCGCTGAACGGAAGCTCATACTTAAAAAGCGAAAGAGCTATTTTTAGAACAAAATGGCCGACTACGGCTTTTGCTGTTGGCCGTGTAACTCAAGAGGTGACATCCTCCCCACCACCACAATATGCACCGTTGTATCAAGTTTCAAAACAATTAATGTTCAGGGACGCCGGAAGCACGGGAGGAGAGGGAGCAGCTGCCCTCCCTGCCTTCGGACCAAAGTAAAGCTAAAATACACCCAAATCCGTTCTGGGAGCTTTCAAAATTCAATGGGGAGGGGGGGGGGGGTTATGTCCCGATGGGAGGGGAATACCGCCTCTCAAACTGCCCCATCTCGGGCCTTCGTCCTTCGAGACATGCATGATTCGGCATGTCATAGCGGGGCTGATAGTGTGAGTTAATTCCCTCTTCCCGGGATCTGACCCACTGCCCTGAAGTGCTTCCGGCGTCCCTGTTGATGTTGTATTTATTGAGTTATGGTGATTTTGTTTCTTGTTTACAGACGGATGGACAGGGCGGATGGGCAAAAGATTGATCGCTGCACCCCCGATTTTTGTCGGGGGTTAAAAATTGCTGCACGGGGATGAATTACTGCTGAAGAATGAGGATGTTTTGTTGAAGACAAGGTCGTTTTTGGAAATTTTAATGCCTTAGAACACATATAATGCCACACATATCAAAAAGCGAATCCATCACCCCAAATTGCTTTGCCAGTGAAAAAGAATTTCATGTAAAGCAAATGTTGACTACCAAGGTAATATATCAGTGAATGGGCATCGTCCAAGTTGAAAACGTTGGTAGTATCAGATGAGCAATGATTTTCACGCAGCGGACTTAGTTTCTGGAAAAGGATGTACTGCCTCTGCCTCTAATATATAAGTACTCAGATACCTTATCTAGTAATTTGTGCTCTTCTTAGTTAGATGCCAACTCATCCTACTGCAAGTTAGTATCAGAAATGAACAAAAGGTAACGCCATTTATTGCAAAATATGGTCCAATTGAGTTTAGTAAGACGCCTTGCGGTCTGTGTATTTCTCCAAGCTCGTATATAGGGTTATTAATCTTGTAATAAGAAGTTAATCTTGAATACGGCGTAAGCCTTTCTTGATGATATATTACTTATTGATGACACTTTTGAAAATATTTTTCAAAAAACTAGCTGAAGTCTTCGAAAGAGAGAATTCAAGCTGAAATTTAAACCTAAAATGTGACCTTGTCAAGAAATCTGTGAATTTTGGGTCGAAAAGTCGTCGCACGATGATGGCCTCCACCATACCATAACGTGTCTAAACTACCGAACTTGGCACAAAAAAATGCATGGTGGTGGGTGCGGGGAGGGGCTTCTCAGAAGTGGAAAGAATCGAAAATCGCTGCCATAATTTTGGCTATATGGGCACATCAATATCGGATATATAGTGTTGTCAAAAATTTAAATGACACTGTTTAAAAAACTTGCTTGTTCGCCATCTTCACTTTCTTGGAATCTTTGGATCTCCCGAATCCCTGTTATGCAGTTTGGAAAGTATCGCCTTTTCCAATTGTCCCCTTCTGATAGCCTCCCCCATCCCCACTACCGAACATTCCTCAAACTTGTTAACATGTTGTTTCATCCAAACTTTCCACCTACCGCCCCCCCCCCCCCCCCACCCCGAAATATTTTCTAAACTGCTCTTGAAATTCTGTTCAACGCTATCTTATATGGATCTGTTTGAAAATTAATTATTTTGCCAATGTTGTCCCAATAGCTCGAATTTTGTCATCCATGAAGACAACGTTATGTAAGTAAACAACCTTAAAACATAATCACGACAACGATTTTATAAAACTTTGAAACGTGCTTTAATCACAAATAGTAAGACAATGGATATAAAACTAAACATATTTAATAAACAATGATAATTTCGTGAAAACGTGAATATTTTTATACAAATCGTCGGCACACACCATCAACTTCAAAGTCGCTTCTGATGATCATACATTATGAAAATGCTAATAATTCTAATGAAGAGTACTCATGTAAAGATATATATATATATATTTATTAAGGTTTAACGACACTTTAACAGACAATGTCATATCGTATCAGTGACAGTTGTACGGGTGGAGGAAGCCGGAGTACCCGGAGAGAACCACCGAGCAACGACGAGCAGCTGCCAGCTCCCCAACATCGTAACTCCGCACTGCAGCACAGGCAGGGTTAGATTGGTTGAAGACATGCGCACCATCGACGTGCAGTGCGCCTTAGTACACGGCGTCATCGTGCCCTCATGTGGACAATCGGGGTAAAGTGCCTTGCCCAAGGACACAACGCGGGAGTCCGAATCGATCGCTCAGACGGTCACCCATTCGGTTGATAACGAATGTCGAATAAGGAACTGGGAATAAGTAACGGTTGTCACGTTCCCCATATATTTAAGGTTTACCATTAAAACAATACTACTTAGTGGTGAGGTAGGGATAATGCGATGTCATCAAAAAACAAACACAGCATGCATCAATTTGCTTTTGTTAACTTGGGATGTTCTAATTTGTGAACTGAATAGATGGAGACAGTGGACCATTGAATCCTGGGGGAGGGGCACACCTGGCGTCCCCTATTTTTGTAACCCGTTCTTTCGAGACCTGGAGGTGTGATATTATACACGATATACATGGACATCCACAAATGGAGGTTGTAGATCAGCTAGAGCTCCTGCACATGTCTCCTGTGAACCGTTATAATTTGGCCTTCATTTTTCAAGATTTGAAAAATGAAGGCCAAATTATAATATATTATCTAGAAACATCGTGGTCAGGTGCAAAGAAACCACCAGTGGGTCATACTTATATCCCATTTTACTAAACTCTTCCCCTGGGAGGCCACAAGAACGAAAGGGGAATCCCTCTCACCCTCGTGCCCGTACAACTACCCATGAAGGAATGTGACGCCTCCTCTCCCAAAGTAACAACAAAAAGAAACCCGCAGAATCCTGGTTCTGCCACTGGTGAAGACGAGAGGTAATAAAACTGCACAATGCAACGTGTGTTTTAATATATTGAGCAATATCTAGTTATAATGTTAAAAATGATAACACGTTGGACAACAGCTGATTTGTCACGGTTTTCAAGTAAGAAGACCTTCATTACCCATGCGCTACTCTCACCATTCCCTCCCTCATTTCCACTCTCTCCTCTTAAAACTTAGCGTCGAACTGTTTGAATGTATCCAGAAGTTCCTAAATTTCTCTACTCACCCACTCTACTGAATACAGGAAAATATGTCATTCATTGAAAGTGCGGAACAATAAACATGCAGGAAATGGCAACCGGGATTTTGTCGATCTGTTTGGATAGAGCCGCGAGCTGTGTGTGTGCTGGTTTAAGTACCCGCTCCATTTATACTTCTTTGCTATTCTTTCTGTGTCTAACTCTATGAAGGTTTATTGCCTTGCGCGCACCTAATTTTTTCTTCACTTTGTTACCTATCATATGTGTACATGTCAATCACCTTTTGATAATAATAGTAAAAACACTTCGGCCATCCGCTATTTCTGTGGTACTCGAATGAGAAGGCCTTGCTTACCCCTGTGTCCCAAAATGCCATGCTCTCCTCTCGCCTCTTCCCTCCTCCCAACGCCCAAAACGAACTATCTAATGATATCCAATACCTAATTCTTATCAATTTCACCGATAACCCACTAACCCACCTCATTGTATGGTCAAATAACCACCTATCTATCCCTCATTCTCCCATCTTCCCATTATACTCTCAGTGAACCCCACTCCTTCAGACTGATATCTTTGACACTCAAAGACGTTCAAGGGCCTCTACTACTCACAAGTTAAATATTTGGCACCCTTTCTCGCCGTCTTTCCCAATTTTCCTACTAATCCCCAGGCGCATGGGAGCTTGGAACCATATATGAGATAGGAGCCACCAAGCTAAAGCGTGGTATAGAAGCAAATACTCATATGTGCGCATGTGATGCATGTTTTGTATGCATACTGTGCACAAGCACACAGACACATATTGACACATAGTACATGAGCCCATGTGCTGCATGTGATGTGGGCAGATTGTGCACCAGCACACAAGCACATATTGGCACCTCCAATATCTAGGAAGCTCAGATACGAAGACAGAAACACACGCCCGTCCACTTAGTGAAGGGATCCTTTAGGCAGATGATGGCCAGCGCTAATCTGAATATTGTAAATTTGTTGGTTGATTCAGTTACGATTGTAGTGTTTTGTCTTGAAAACGAGAACTCGAGCCAGATAAACATACGGTTATGTGGTCCCTTTTGGGTAACCTTTAGCAGTTGCCGGGTCGTTTCTAGCAATGGGGTATATCCCCATTCAAACGAACAAACCACCCGAACACACCCGTTGTGTCCCTTTAGAGGGCCAATAATCAAATCCCATTATAGAAATATTAGAAACTAAGATGGAGACCTCCATCATACAAAAGGACGACGGAAACATGTGTCACTCTAACAACACGCACTGTGGACGCGCTCTGACAACACGTATCAGCATGGCGATTACGCCACAACATGGCCGCTCAATGTGGGCTTCCCGAAAAACCAACATTATACCTCTCATACTCCATGACATGACGTCATGTACATGATCCTGCAGAAGAGGACAAGTCTCATCATGACATACTACTGATCCCCGAGCACATATCCAGCAATTTAATTTTTTTTACAAGTCTAAAGGAACAAGTTAATAGGAGAGGAATTAAAAAAGCAACAGAAAAATAGCTAAAATCCACGCCGGGATATGGCATTTAACATAGCTGATTACCATTTATCTGCTGGAATCTGAATTGGTGGAATTAGATCTGGTGGCTTTTTCAATATGGGTAAACTATGTGTCCATAATTAAAGTATAGTGTCATACTCGAACGTTTCTTTATTCAGTTCGGGGAGTCTTCGGTGAAAAAAGAACGTTTTTTTATTCCCAAAAATGGTTTACTCAACTGACTGCCATTGGCAACAGAAACATGTTTTGTCCCACAATTCATTTAGCCCTCGTCCTTCGTGTGTCTTTTGTTTATGTTTGTTGCAACTATTATACTTTTGAGTACGTATTTATTTTCTAAATCAAGGAGTTCATATTTTATCCTATAACTTCACAAAAGTTCAGGATACAAATGCCATTAACTGTGTAGAAATCTGTTATGTTAGCACTTTTACACTCACAGCTAGTTTGCGACAAGTTGGAGAACTCGGTAGTCCATGTTAAATAATAGAGAAATTAACTGACCGCATTATAAGTGTCCATGTTTTGAAACTAATAGTTCTATTGTGTCTTTAACTGTTCAGGGGCTTTTAAGGTGTTGATTGTGGGTTGATAATGTGAGAGGAAAAAACACGGCGTCTTTGATGGAAAAAATGAAGAAAGGCAATTGTTGCCACTCTGTATTCCACCACTTCCGATTTATTTTCTTTGTCTACCACTACCCACGATAAACCTCAGTTAAATCAACAGAAAAGGAACCCAATGCAATAGAATTAAAAAGTTGTTACGAAATAGTTTTCTAAGATTAGGCATTATAGTATGATAAGGAAAAGAGAAACGAAAGTATTGACGTATGTAAACAGTTCGCTATGCAATGAGGACGAGAAGCTGGTGGTGCTGCCTTTGTGTCAACTGATAGTTGATTCTATCCAGTGAGTGTATGCTGATATTCTTGTGTAGATACCTGGATACGCTGATCGAGCACAACCATACCCGGTGGAGACAATTCCCGTGAATATCAACTCTGTATCGTTATAACATATCAACGGACCACCAGAATCACCCTGAAAAGCACAGAAAAACCAGAATGACAAAACAAGCTAACGTTTTTTATAAAACGTTCACGCGACAAAACATTCAAATACTTGGAATTGTGGATGTATGTGCTAGAGGGTGACGTGATGTGTGTGTTGGGGACGGAAAGCACACACATCGTCATATGGGGACACACCCGAGACTACTAACATTAAGTATGTACACCAAAGATACGTAGATACTGCGATGTAAATGCTGTTAAAATTGTAAACATAGGTAGACTGCATTTTGGCATTCACTCACGCATGTCTCATCATGTGGGTGAGGTCTTTGTTGCAGGTTTAATGCTTGCCATGTAGGGAGACATTTTTCTAAAAGAAGGGGAACATTTACCAATAAGCTGATATTTTTTTTTTTAAATTTGCTGTACAGGTGCCACTGGTTAAACTGCTTGTTGATATTCAACATTCCAGTGAAGTTTCACCTGATTGACCATATGACTGACGGAGCATTACTACCCGTGCATGTTCTACATCTACTAACCCATGCCAAAATACCACCAAAACTACACCCCCTCTTCATTCCAAACCATCTCTCTATTGGAGTAATAACATGTTAACTCGATCACAGCATTTGTCCATATCTTCATCTGTAAAGTTGAATTTACCCATATCTGGCTTTTCTTTTACCATTATGAATAAATGATTGAACCCATTGGATGAATGTTGTTACTTGTTTGATCTTCCTATGGTTCAATCCACAAAAAGACAGTACCATTGATCATTTTATGGAGGTTAGACATCACCATGATGAGAATAAGAGCATAGAAAAAATATTCTTTAAAAGTGAATTTAGTAAGTATTTAAATTGTTAAAAAACACAAGTATGGTTCTCGGGATATGTTATTAATTGTATAGAATGCAAATGAACTAAATCTGCACAACAAACTAGAATTAATAACCCTTTTTGTTTTGTGTACTATTTAGCCATTTTCCCAATATTGTTCCTGCTTACATTCCCCCCCCCCCCCCAATGGGAACATTTGCAATGCATTGTGTTGGAGAATCTCCTTTATAGAATGTGCATGGCCATGAAAAGTGCCACGAGCCAATAGGAACTGTCTTATCTCTGCATGTCGTTCCAACTTGTCAATAATTTACTGTCGAATATGCTTCAGATTACAGGTGCTCCGCATATGACCAAAACAATATTTCTGGTACTCATATTCATGACAGCAGGAGTCACGTTTCGTTTATCCGAATCATCCAATCAGATCACCTTACTGTAACTAACTAACCAATCAGATCACTCCGTTCATCTAAAACTCGCCAACTGTGACATCAGTACTAATAAGTCCAAGAGTCAACCGAGCAATAACTGAAATAGGCATCGCTCCGACAACTCAAATCCTATCGACCGAATGAGCTAACGAGCAATTGCTCAAACAAGTGACTCCACATATGACTGCTCAACTTATCTCGGATCGGAAAAAGTGATTCTATAGCCCCAGACGTTTCCCAAAAGACGATTCCATAAATGAGATTCTGTATGTCTGATGCCAAGTCCCATAAAGCCCCTAATAAGTCTTACCATTGGCCCTACCATGACTTCAAATCTATATCCTATGATCAGCCTCTATTGTATTCACCATTACTTCAGTACCATTACTATTAGCTCCAACTGTTCTGTTATGTGCTGGGGTGTCCCATCATTCTAACTTGTGGTACTGCTATGGCCCTTAGTACCTATCATTACACTACTGCCGCTACGGGTCCCAGTTCATATCACTATCATTCTTCTGTTCCTATACTACTAGCAATCGAATACAATCTATCTGCTTGCTCTAACGACTTTTTCATACCTATTCCAAGTTCTCCTGGTGAGCTATCGAGCAGTGACTGGAAAAGTCATTGCTCGAACGACCAGAATCTCATCAAGCAAATAAGCTATCGAGTAATTGCTCGAGCGAGTGACTCCATGCATGACTCTTTGACTCATCTCAGTACTGGAGGATACTTATGCCATGGTGATGTACTATTGGAGGACACCTTTTGAGGATACCTTTTTAAAGATACCTGTTGGAGGATGACTTTTACATCCGGGTACTTCTGTTCAAAAAGGTATCAAATGGGACCACCTGCAGTTCTTTGATCGTTTTTGACATGGCCGTCGTCGAGTGAAGATAAGTAGGTGTAAAGTGAGGATACCAGGACACTTCTGTACACGTACATGTACCCATAGAGTTCAGTGTTAAAATGTACAAAATTTTGCAAAACATTTTTTGTACATTTTGTCCTGGAATCCCCACACGTTGATCATCGCATTCTAGACGGTTCAATCAGTCGTTGACGAACGATTGCAGATTCCAGGACAGGATGCACAGAAGAAATCGACTCGTGAATTTTTGCAACGTTCATCATCGCATTTTAGATGGTGCGATTGGTCGATGACGAACGCATTGGGGATTCCAGGACAGCAAAATATAAAAATTAAGATGTCAAAAAAATTAGAATCAACGAAATTCTCCCGACGTTCGTGATGGCGTTCTAGATGGCGGTGGGTGCGACCCAGTCGCTGACGAACGATTGGGGATTCCAGGACAGGATGCACAGAAGAATTCAACCCTTGGATTCTTTCTCAACGTTCGTCGTCGTATCCTAGATGGCGCGATTGATCATTGACGAACGCGTTGGGGTTTCCAGGACAGAAATGTGAAAAATTAAGATGTTTGAAAAAATTAGAATCGACAAAATTTTCGACGTTGGTCATCGTGTCCTAGACGGCGCGATCGATCGTGGACGAACGGCGAAGATTTCTAGTGCAGGAACAGATGAAAAAATCGCGAAGAGTTGAGATAAATTGTAACAGAATCATGAGATCCGCGAGAGGAAATAAAAAAGTGATTGATATAATATAGGAGAAAAAAATATATATATAAATAAATAGTTATTTAAAAATATATAACATATCGAATCGGATAGATAATAAAATATACGTAAATCCTGAACAATTCCAAGATTGTGAGAGCGTCGTTTCTGCTAAAAGCGTTGATGTGAGCCTACGCATTCTGCATGAATGAACAACTAGTTCGCATCTTGTTCGAACGATGTGTCGGGTGTCGGGATAATCTAGACTTCGATCATGAGAATCATTCGTGTCTGATGATGGAAAGGGAAGATGTCGTCGGCAAGTATTTCGAACCGGCATTTCAATATGTTCGAATCGACAATGTGATCAAGTTTTGGAGGAGATTCATCTTCTGTAGCGGGCGAGACAGACCCACTGGTTCAGAAGAAATGAAATTGGCATGTAGAAGTCTGACTTTAGAAGACAAGGGATGCGTCTTGAAATTATTGCTGGAGGGAGCATACGACACGACTAAGTTTTCTTGTTGATATAAATAAGGTAGAGAATAGAAAAATAAAATAAATACGCACGTAAATAATATAGATAAAAATTAAAAAGAAAAAAACACAAAAATAATGAAAACCAGAAATAAATTGTATCTGTTGTTAGATGGCAACGAGGATGAGAAGACGAACGGCGTTTTGCCAATGGCTCCATCACTAAAAGAAAAAGAAAGTTGTGAGAGCTATCGCATCGATCAAATCAGTAGAATCCAATTGTATCTGACTCGACAGAGAGACTCTCATCATTCTCTCAAGAAGAAGTACGGTCGGAAACTTTTTGAGTACGAAATTATATCTGAAGGCTAGGAAACATGAAAAGATTTGTGTCTTGGCCGACTCCAAGATCGACACGATATCCAAAATGATCTCGATGGCATTGAAAGACGGTAGGATATCGGACCGAGAATACTTCACGATATTGGGCGAGAAAACAAAATACGATGCCATGAAAGAAGCCATGAGAATCAAGACTCATCAGATCATCAAGGAAGAGATGAAGGATTCTCTTGTGGAAAGGGGGAGGAAAGAGGCTAGGGAGGAATTCGGTAAGTTGATAGAACTCAAGAGCAACGATTGAAATAATATATATAATAAGAATAGAATTTTTTTAAGGAAAAAAAATATTAAATTTCTATACATAAAATTAAAAAAAAAATAAATACAAAATTATTTAATAACTCTCAAAAATGTATTGCGTAAAGTGTAAGAGAGTTACCAAGACAGGTAATTCTCGAGAAGTACGAACTAAAAACGACAGACAGATGTTTCACAGAATTTGCAAGGTGTGTGGTTCGATCAAGACTCGATTCGTCAAAAAAAATGAGAGGTGAAGGCATCGCAAATAAAATGATCAATAATCTACTAATCTTTCGAAATGCATCTGCCCGGGCACAGTTTCACAGGACCCGTGACGAAATTGGACAAGAGACTCAATGCCGATCTAACTCCTCCATCTTGGAGCAAACCCGTGAATAGGGTGGATGCGGCCATGTACGATCACGATCTGTGCTACGTCAGATATACTGAAACCAAGACTCACAATGATGTCTGCGATAAAAACATGTTGGCAAAATTGTGAGACATATTGAATCCGACTAGGAGAGAGAAGTTCGAATGTTCACTGGTCGGCAAAGTGATCTGTACGAAACGTCGATTCGGATGGGGTGTTAAAAAAAAAAAAGCATCTCGGAAAAGAAGAAGAAATGATTATTGACGAGCGCATTGGCCAAGGAGCTACACAAGCCCATCGTGCATAGATTTTCGAAAGAGAAGGGTGCTCGTGAAGGGTTTGGGTGGCATTTGGTCTGTCGACTTGGTCGACATGAGATCGTTTTCAAGGTGGAACGAGGGCATCAAATATCTATTGGCAGTCATCGACGTGTTTTCCAAATACAGTTGCATCAGAGCCTTGAAGAATAAATCGGGACCTTGCATTGCCAAGGCTCTGAAGAGCGTGTTCGTCTCATCTCGTCTTCTCGAAAACCGAATAAATTGTGGGTGGACAAGGGGAAGGAATTCTACAACAAGAACGTTCGTCCATTGGTCGACCTCTATTCGATCGAAAATGAAGAGAAAGCCAGCATTGTGGAACATTGGAATCGAACGATGAAGGAAAAGATACACAGGTACTTCACAACGAATTTGACCAAGAAATACATATACGCTCTGAATGGTCTGGTCGACGATTACAACGCGTGACACAGATCGATCAAGATGACCCACACGGAAGCTAGTGATCTTTGAAACGAAAAACGGGTCTACGCAAATCTATATCCCAAAAGATCTAAGTTCAGGAAGGAGTTTAGACCGCCAAAATTTGCGGTCAGCGATCGCGTGAGAATCTACACTTATAAGAAACACTTCGAAAAGGATTACACTCCTCGATGGACCATGGAAATCTTTGTGTTAATCAGAATATTTCACACCGATCCGGTGACTTACAAAATCGAAGCTTTGGATGGTGAAGAGATCATCGGAAAATTTTACAAACAACAATTGCAGAAGACAAAGTTTTAATAAAAAATATATATTTACTCTCTTTAACATTTTCTTGTTTACACACACATATATATAAAGGAAAAAAAAAATAATAATAAACATAATTAAAACTATTTTTAGAAAAAAGAAAACGAATTAATAAACAAAAAAAACAAAAACCTTCAAAAATGACAAATATACTAGATATCACACAATGCATACTGAAAGACAAAAGTATTCAGGAATACGAGGTTCACGAATATGAGCCGATAACCGGAACGAGTTTGAACAATGTGGGAGAGATAAGAATCAATGTTAAAACCCAAGATCTATTCGTTCATCCTAGAGAGAGTTACATAGTGGTGCAGGGACATCTCACCAAGGAAGATGGGAGCGAATATGACGACGATGGTCACTCTAGCCAATAATGGCATCATGCATCTATTCAGTAATATAAAATACTTGGTATCCAAACAAGAGATAGAATCCGTGTTTCATCCTGGTCAGGCCACCACGATGTTCGGACTCTTGACGTATCCGGGTGATTTTTCAAAATCCAGGGGACTTAATCAGTTGTGGGTGAAAGACACTGTCAGCCCTGCCAACGCCGCCGCTGCCACAATATTTGACTATGTCGTCAAGATGTCCAGACCCAAAGGAACGTTTTCATTCAGGATACCTTTGAAACACATATTCGGATTCGCGGACAATTACAACAAGATCATGTATGGATTCAAACACAATCTGACATTGCTTCGAAAGGGAAACGATGATGCAATAGTGAGACTCCCTGCGACCGATGCAGCTAAGTTAACTCTACACAAGATATCGTGGTTTGCTCCACAAGTGCGGCCTTCAGACATGGAAAAAATACATCTCTACAAGATCGTAGAATCCAAGAGTAAATTACCCATGGGATTTAGAATGAGACAGTGCAACACGGCTAGCATTCCGCCTTTCACAAATCACTTTGCTTCGAGATTGACCACGAAATCCGCTTCTGAGAGACCACGTTTCATCGTGGTCGCGTTTCAGACCAACAGGGACTGGTCCCAAGAAAAAAATTTGTCGCTGTTCGATCACTGCAATTTGAGATAATATAATTATTAATAAACAAAAAAAGCCAAAAATAATAAAACTAATAATTAAAAAAATAATTACAAAAATGAATGATAAAGAAAGAGAGTACTTGAGAAGAAACAGACATGGTTTGATTAAAAATATTTCGCAAGATTCGCTAGCAATAATTCTAGACACTTCAGTCGGAACAGAACCTTTGATATTGACCGACTATATGAGATGCGGAATCGAAAGTAAAATCTTGATAGAAGAAACTTTTAGACACATTGACGTATAGAGGACCAACTGCTTTTCAAGAATTTATAAAAGCTCTCCAAAATGCTAAAATAGATGTTGACGTGTGTTTCGAGATAGGCGATCCAATTTCACGAGATGAAACATTACAAGAAATAACGTATTAAAAACAAAAAAAACAAAAAATAAAAAGTAATGAGATATAGAGAGATTGAACATCTTTCTAAATCTCATTACTTTTTATTTTTTTTTTGTTTTTAGTTTTTTTGTTTTTAATAATTACTCATTATTTTTAATTAATTATTTCCACACGTTCACTGTTTGTTCAGAAAATCTAGTTTGATCAGTAGGCTCACCACGGAAGCCGCGTATTCGGGATTATTTGTTTTCATCCTGAAATTAATCCTGTCTCTGGCATTCACTTTGAGAGGCGTGCCGAACGTGCTGACATTTGAGTGTTGATTCTCGGTCTTTTCAACGCTGTATCTCTTATCACTCTCTATTCCGTTCAACATGGGATTGACGACCGCTCTGTTATTCAAATCCGTGGAAGCCAGAGACATTCGAATGATTTCTCCTCCCAATGGCATGGGATATCCCACCTGACCATGCAGCAATCCGCTACCCCCGTTTCTGAAAGACCATTTGGCTTTTGCCTCGTCTAATCTGCCGCTCTCCTCGGCCCACACGGTGATCAATTGCCTGACGTATTTGACTTTTTCCACCACCGAAATCAGGGTGCAGGCGTCCTACATGTGCATGGGATCCAGCAGATTCGTGAGCGCATGTCCACCCATGTCTAGTTTACCTTCCATGATGTCGCCCTTTCTCCAGACCGAGTTGTCGTCCACGTACTGCCTACTGACCATGCTGGAATCGAATTCGGGATCATGATCGAGACCCAATAAATTCTGACCATTCCTGTTGATGCCGCCCTTCATGGTTCCACCAGACTGTTTGTTCAGGTAGAGATCGTCCACTTGCAATTCTATGTATTCTTGAGATCGCATCACGGCGGAATCCACGTAGCCCATGTTGACCGCGGTGGAGTCCTCGTCCATGTTGTCGACCTTTGGCAGATTCAATATCTTGTTGAATCCCGCATTCAGATCTGATTTCATTTCTCGTCTGGCAGACTTTCACTTTCTCTGTTCCAGGTCTACGTAGTGTTTGGTCGCCATGTCCTTGGGATTCGTGGGAGTGGCAATGTTTGTTATCTTGTTAGAATTGGCGTTCAATTCTGATTGCATCGTTTTCTGAACGTATCTACCTCTCAGGTGTTCACTGAATCGCACATGAGAGTCGTCCGTGTATTTCGTAGGTGCGGCATCAGTGGAATCTATGGGATTCATGACGTTCACCAAACATTTGGATTTCAGATCCAGATTGTCAGTCATGGCTCTATTCACATAATTATCTCTCATGATTCATTCAAAATCCGCATTCCCCCTGTCAGCATATTTTTTAGTTGTCACATCTGCGAGATCTACCAGCTCAGAAAGATTGTAGAGCTTGTTATCGTTCATATTCAAAGGTTCCTCTTGAGGTTCGTATTTCCAAATGCAATGTTCATCCAAGTTGGCGGCGTCATAACCATCGCCGACTTCGAGCGTCTTCCTCTTCTTTTTGGGGCTACTTTCGTCGTCACTCCTACCAAATTTATCGACTGGCATGTTTTTGGTTTTTTAAAAAATATATTTCAACAAAGTTTTTAAGAATGAATTATTTTTCACTTATTTTATTTTTTGTTCTATTCTATTAAGTTTTTTTAAAATAATTTTTTTTACCTTTATATATATACAATAAAAAAAATATCTCTAATGTAAATCGTTGAGAATGTCTTGAAACCGATCTCCTTCCAACCATCTCTTGAGAACGTAGAGACACAAGTGACCGCAAAACACTTGATCTGGTGATTGCACTCATTCCATATTGTAACGAACTACCAATTTGTCGAAATAGTTCTTTATTTCTTTAATAATAATTCTTCTTCCCGTTCTTGAACCACGCCACCCAGTGAGTGCCTTCACCCGATAAATCATCCAGATTTAAAATTCTGCATTCCGATTGTCGTTGAGGTCTTCTCTTCGGCAAGGCATCTCTGGAAAACACGCCTCAAAAATCTTTGATTTGCAAGGCTTTCACTGCATTCGACAGATTGATGTTGGATAGGGGTTCATTAGGTAAGACGACACCTTCTACGGATATCCGTATTTTCTTATTCATAAAAGTATATTATTTTTATTTATTTTACTATAATTCATTAAATGGTGTAATTTTTCTTTTTCTTTTTAAACTAAATTTCTCGATGTCTCTATCGATTTCCATAATCTGGTATTCGACTAATTCCTCTTGATTTTCTGGAATCCTCTCGTCATTAATCATATCCAAAACCCAATGTCCGAGCGCCAAAGTGCTCATTTTATCGTCTAAAACGAATCTCTTATCGTCATCGGCCGCCAGTGAAATCTTGTTGATTATTTTGATATACAAGTTGTGATTGTCGCTTTGAATCGATTTCATAGTCTTGTACACCGGCCTACTTCTGAACAGACAATCTTTATACTCTCGGAAAGAGACGTTTTTCTTCACCACGTGCGCTTGAATCCCTTTGCACTTCTTGATCTCTTCACCTTCTAGGCGATAAGCATACAGTTAGGGTCTCAAACCCACGAATTCGGCGATTTGTTTACCACCACTCTCATCTTACCTAAATTTGCCCAACACCTTCTTGTTGTCGTTAGATTGAATGTTAGATGGGTGATCGACGGGACAATTGCTCGTGTCGAACCACGTGGCCATGTCTGGAGATATATCCCGGTAAACGTCTTTTGTCTCTATATCATAAACCAAACTGTCCGTGTTGGTGAACAGTAGTTTGGCTTTCTCACTGAATTTCCATTTAACGTAATCGTAGTGAAACTCGTACATCAATTGCTTGCTGATATCTAAGATGATGATCGATAATAGGGTTTGTCAAACTTCAGGTGCGTCTTTTGCATGTGAACGGCCACTAGATTTTCGTCGAATATGGTTTGGTGTCTGTAATTGGGTTTTGCCACTAATTTTTTAGCTCTTTTCTCGGGCGTGATGAGTCGAATGTCGGTTCTCTTCTTGATGTTTTCCATCGCTTTACCATACATGCAGTTGTTCATGAGTTTAAAGAAATGTTGCTCGAAATTGTTCTCGGCTTGAATTCTGAGATTCGTGTTGAGATCGATGTATTTTTTCATCCAAGGCTCTTCGTCGAATCGAATGACGCGATGTATGTTGAGTAATTTCATCCCATGATCGACGTATTGTTTCAAATTCTCACTGTAGACGATGTATTTACATTTGTTGATTTAAATTGGGAATGAGTTTTTCATTGTTTCCTTCGACCAGTTCCATTCGTTCGGGAGCCAGCGGATAATCATTGTGCAGGTCGTGTAACTCTTCCGGATAGTTCAAATCGACTTCTAAAATGCAAGGATAGTCTCTCCATTTTTGCATCTCTTCTGGTTCTGTCACCCATTCGAAATTTCCAATCAGTAAAGGATGACTCATGACCCAACTGTATAGATTATTAGCATCCCAATACTCTATGTATTTATTTGGTCATTCCGAATCGAAACCTTCTTTCATGTAGGGATTGTTGGCTTCAGAATACCTGTGGGAGATCATTGAAATACCAAGCCGGATCCAGATCGTAATTTCGATGACAGACGTCTCGAAAATTTTCGAACACATATGCCAGGACTAGAACATCAGTCTTCAGATAGAGATCATGATAATCTCTCATGGTTTTCATATTGAATGATTTCCACAAGTTTTCGGCGTGTTCGTAATCCTCATTGGAAATGTTCATATAATTTTGAATAAAAATCTTCTTTCAAAGGTAGCGTGGTGTCATCGAATCTCTAGATCGTTCATGTAATCATAAGGATAGACTCCTTTCCTCAACATGATGTCTACTTGTTCTCCGAAATGTTCGCTCGTGATTTTAAATTTATCCTTGCTCATGTTATCGACTAATTTTTCCAGACCGGTCAACATGAATTTTAAATTGTCGATGAAACATATGGCTCTGTGAACGGATTTTGTCTCTTCTTCCGACGTCTCTTCGTTGATTACTCTTTTCTTCTTTCATGAAGGAAATGTATCTTTCTTTCGCTGTTCGCGATGCAGTTTAATTCTTCGTGGGAGGTACCAAGATTTTTCACAAACAGATGACTGTCGTAACCCGTGAGATTGTGAAATATCACCGAATAGAAAGCGGCGTCTTGATATCTTAAATTACACTCGCTGTGGGCCAGACCACGATACAGACCCGTGTAATGATCATGGTCTCTGTCCGTCTTCTTTTCCCATGAATTCCCATCGAACGATTGTTGGTGGCTCTGTTATTTTCGTCCTGTTGCTTTCGCGTGATGATCATTTTCGGTGGAGTTTTTAATTTGTTGTATAAATTTTGAATTTTCGATTCTAACTCTTCCATGAATCTTCCACGAATCTTCGAGCCACGTCATCGTCTTTGGACCGATTCGTGAAGGTGAAGGGACCCATGTCGTGTTGCGAGTCGAAAGCACATTTCATGTAAATGCAATAGCCCGAAGGCACATGTTTTTGATATCTTTTGGTGTAACTTCAAAGAGCGTCGGGTTGGCAGGAACTCATTTTCACGGTGAAGCATTCAAAATTGGCGTACATGACGAATGGCACTTTTAACCTTTTATTGTGATTGCAAAAGTTCACGAAGGTGTTGGGTTTGGGCATTTCGACGGTGGCACCTTGCTTTTCATTGCAATATTCCTCATGTTTCACTAACGATTTTTCCGTGTGAAATGCATTCATGCAGTTACAACATAAACATATCTTTTCTTTATGTTTACTACTCTGTCTCGACAGTAATCGGCTCGAATTTTTAACCCAACAATAATGACGATTGTCACCATTCGAAATTAATAATAAAATAATCATCTTTTCTCTTCCGAGATACGAAGTCTGTCTGAGAGGATAGATCATTCATTTTTCTTCATCGTATCCCAAGACGTTCACCTCTGCAGCGGGATTTTGAGCTTTGAAACGTTTGATGTCTTTTAACGGCATTGGAAAAGTCACTTCGGTCCAATCGAGATTTTTACAAGTCTCCTTGTAACGAGAAACTCTTTCGGAGTGGATTTCAACGGGGTATAAAACGGAGGTGACTGCCCATTTAAAACACTGATCATCTTTATTTCTCACTTTGACCACAGCGTTTTTTTTTAGCTAGGAAATACGGTAATTCCACATTGGAAGATGCTTTCAACGGATCGTTTTTATTCACGTGAATTTCGAGATTCAACACCTCTTCGAACGTCCAATTACTACCTCCTCATTGATAATTTGTGAGAGACGTCAACATCTTGTCTTTCAGTATTTTGAAAATGTCCAATAATTCGGAACCTTGAAATATGGTCCGGATCTGAAATATGCATCTCTCATGATGCTCTCATTGAAGTTCACGTTGATTTTATTCATCACGCAATGGAGTATCATCGCAATTTTTAGTCCCACGTCCATGTGTTCGCAAAACAAATCCAATTCTTCACCCGTTCCATGAACAATTTCGGATTGACTTTTTTGAACGAGGGAACCACATCGAAAGTTTTAAAAACGCCTTTGATCGCACTCTCCCATTCTACGGGAATCAGTTGAAATGCTTTCATGGCAATTCGTCCTACATATTCTTCTCCTTTCCCTTCGTCAATTGCTCGTCGAATTTCGTTCAATAGATGACGTTCGTCTTGATTCTGGAACGCATCACTCATTTTCGTTTTTATTATTTATTTTTTTTTGAAACTCGCAGTTCTTTGACGGCTTTTTGTTTGGTTGTCTTCTTATTTTCCACAACCGGAATGTTTTTTTTTATGTCGGCATTTCAGTTCCCTTTGCCACCTTTTTCTTCTTATTTTTCGCAACCGAAACGTTTTTGACATCGTTGCTATCGGCATTTCATTTCTCTTTTCATCAAGCAAACTATGTAACTCCTCACATATGATCTCTCTAAGTTTTAAATCATTCTGCACTACTACCGCTTTTTGTTTTCTATCATCAGGCATTACTGTCATTAGCTTCTTTTTTGAATTTCGAGTTTGTTTAATTTTGTTTACTTTCGGTCTTTCAATTTCCTTTCCATCGCCTCGTGAATGATACTCGCGGATGGCTTTAATTTTTTTTGATTTGGTTATATGATTTCTGAAATTTGGAATTTTTATTTCTTTACAAATCTTGTTTAACCGGGGTGTGGTATACTTATCTAAATTTTCCATTTTTTTTATTTGTTTGTAAGAATATATTTTGAATTTTGTGTTTTTGTTAAATAATATTTTTGTAAAAAGTTTTTTGTCTCTTATATATTTGTTTTTAATTCCCCTCAAAAAAAATTTTTTTGGTGAGATTAATCGATTTCATTTCCTTTAACGTGGAAAAAATTGAATTAATGCGACAAAAATAAAGGAAATAAAAAATTTAAACTTTTGCATATATATATAGATAGAGAAAAATTTCACATTAAAGAGAAATTAAATTTAAAAACTTTCTGTATATATATATAGAGAGAAAAACTTTTTGGCTGGGTCACGACAACAGATTCATCAACAAATTGGTCTTTCCGCAATTCGATTTTCCCACTTATGCTCTTGGGAAAGAACTCGTTGTTGGACCTCTTGGTCATGGAGTCGTTCCAAGACATATCTTTGACGTTCATCTTTTTTTTATTTAGGTTTTTTAAATTCAATTTTTTTATGTTTTCAAACTCGGTTTTATAAATATATATTTTTTATTATTATTTATTTATATTACACCATCGTGGGTTCTCTTCAATCCAGATCCACTCGTCATTTTGGCTAGATTTTGTATGGGTACCACAGTATCCTTAAAATCTTTCCAACTTTTTGCCGATCGCTCTAACATAGCTTGCTTTGCCGGTGGGCTGATCAATTTATCGATCAATGCCTTCTTGCCCACTACCGAATCGATCCTACCACTGGCTTCAGAAGCGGCTTTCTTACCAGCATCCAAGGCCATCTTTTTACCAACCTCGAGCACGGTCAATGCAAGTTTTCTTCTGGTATCACTCGTGAATGCTCGCATTATAGAATCCACGATACCAGAACCACCTTGGACGTAAATTCTGACATATTCCCTGTTCTTTATCACCAACATATTTTTATTTTTATATATATTTTGTTTTTCGCTTGTAAATTGTTTTTGTTTTAAATACTTTTTTATTATTTTTAGTGTAGATTTACTTTTATTTATCTATTTTTTTTCTCCACTTACTATATCGTCGTATGAGAACCATAAGGTTCTATCTTCCACTGGAAGATAGAACCTTATGGTTCTCGCACGACGATATATGAATCCTTCAATTCGTCCATCAACTTTTTATAATCTCGTCCATCCAAGACCTTCTGCCTCAACAATTCATCGCATATACTCACTATCTGATTATCCACCCCCGTATTACCAGCGTGCCGACTAGCCATCAGCAATTTCAATCTCTCGAACAGAGCGTCAGAATCGCGTGGAGGAAAAGTGGTTGTCACTCCCTTTCCCGTCACCGATTCGACAATTTTTTATTCATCAACCATATGGGTCTCACCACATTTGTCCACTTGTAACCTCTGTTGTCTTTGGGTCCCGTCTCTCTGGCATCATTATTCCTCTCCATGACGTGGGTCTGAACCAGAATGTCACCGTAATTGTCGTGATCCTCATCCGTGTAATCTCCAGGCTTGTCGCATCGAAGCACATTTTGTAGTCCCAGAATATTCGGATACTTATTCTGACCGACGACGAAATATCGACCCTTCTTCGTACCCACCCACGAAAGTCCTACTGTTCGAATCCTCGCAAATTCCATACGACAGATCTCTCTTACCACCATCATTGGACGATGCGATGCTACTAATGGTAATAGTCGAAGCTGTATCATTGCTCACATCGGTTTCAATTCCCACAGGAACGTAATCCGATGGAGATCTTTGAACGGAAAATGGTGTAAAACTACTGGGTAATGAACTCGTTCTCAAAGAACTCTCTTTTATGGGTCTCAGTTCCTCGACGATCTCTTTCTTGCTTCGTTCCTGGACCTCCATCACAGGTTTGAATATTTTGGTGATCTCTCGTCTCAATTCCAACTCTCCCAATCGTCTTCTTCTGTCGGCGGATCGAATGCTTTCCTGAGCTGCTCATATTCGTCGAGGAGCTTGTCCCTTCTCTTGGAATCTTTGATGCACAAGAACATTTTTCTCTTGATTACTAATATTTCTTTTTAGAGTGTGGTAACGTCGATTATTTATTATTCTCAAAATTAAATGTGATTATTTTTTTGTTTTTAAATAAATAACATTTTCATGTCTTTAATATGTATAACTAAATGAGCTGAAAAGAAAAGAAAAACATACAAATAAACATCGATAATGCATCACTTCAAATGCGTTAAATCACATCAGCGGTTATTTCCCACAGTGAGAACTCAGAGTTAGTCTTTGATCTGCTAGGCTTTCATCCTTAGAACTGTTTTCAGCTGAACAACTTAATGCCGTCAAAAAACAGTATTGCTTTGAGTTATTGGTGTAGTTTGATTAAACATATTTTCAACCTTTTAATAGTAATAGTTTATTCGAGCAAAATAACACCTACAGATTGCATAAAGAGTATACTTCGTAAAAATTTCATTCTCAAGAAACACGTTTGAAAACATTCATTATAATAACCATTCACACAGACACTCGCCCATTCAATAGATGAATGACAAACGTTTTTGAAAACAACCATTATAATAACTATTCCATTATAATAACTATTCACACACACACACACACACACACACACACACACACACACACACACACACACACACACACACACACACACACACACACACACACACAGAGTCTTGTCTACCCTACATACCGAGGTACCCCATTGTTTGTCCTTTGTGTGGACTAACGGTTTCAACCTCGTTTTCAAACTCTTTTGTCTAGTTACCTCGTCAAGTTGGTAAGACAAACCCACACACACACACACACACACACACACACACACACACACACACACACACACACACACACACACACACACACACACACACACACACAGAGTCTTGTCTTCCCTACATACCGAGGTACCCCATTGTTTGTCCTTTGTGTGGACTAACGGTTTCAACCTCGTTTTGCCGGTACAGTTCTGGGAAAACAACCGAGGTAAAGGGTTTCTTTTGTCTTTTGTATCTCGGTAAGGCGAAACACGCAAACTCTTTTGTCTAGTTACCTCGTCAAGTTGGTAAGACAAACCCACACACACACACACACACACACACACACACACACACACTTCACCATTCAATAGATGAATGAAAAACGTCCATTTACATCCGCATTGTTAAACGATTAGGTGGAAATGAAAGAAACTTGACAAAACTGTTTTGTTACAATTTATCTCAACTCCTCGCGATTTTTTCATCCGTTCCTGCACTAGAAATCTTCGCCGTTCGTCCACGATCGATCGCGCCGTCTAGGACGCGATGACAAACGTCGAAAATTTTGTCGATTCTAATTTTTTTAAACATCTTAATTTTTCACATTTCTGTCCTGGAAACCCCAACGCGTTTGTCAACGATCGATCGCGCCATCAAGGACACGATGACGAAAGTTGAGAAAGAATCCAAGAGTTGATTTCTTTTGCGCATCCTGTCTCGGAATCCCCAATCATTCGTCAGCGACTGGATCGAAACCTACCGCCGCCGAGAATGCGATGACGAACGTCGGGAGAATTTCTTCAATTCTAATTTTTCCGACATCTTAATTTTTATATTTTGCTCTCCTGGAATACCCAATGCATTCGTCAACGACTGATTGCACCATCTAAAATGCGATGATGAACGTTGGGAAAATTCGAGGGTCAATTTCTTCCATGCATCCTGTCCTGGAATCTGCAATTGTTCATCAATGACTGATTGAACCATCTAGAATGCAATGATCAACGAGCGGGGATTCCAGGACAAAATGTACAAAAAATGTTTTGCAAAATTTTGTACATTTTAATACTGAACTTTGTGGGTGCATGTACATGTAGGTGTACATGTACGTGTACAGAAGTGTCCTGGTATCCCCACTTTAACCTACTAAGACATGTTCTGGGTTCGGTGTGTACACTTTTCTAAGGTATCTGTTCTAAGGTTGGGGATACAATATATTGATGACGGGTTTGAGTAACTTCCCTAAAAATCCTACTTTCTGTATGATCTGTCTTTTTTCAAATAGTTTATCCTTTCGTAAGGTTAGCCTCCGGATCTGGTGTTTGTATGGAATCAGCTGTGCTCGCTCGGATTTGGTCAGTGGCACATTATAATCCAATATGTTCCCGGCAGAGAGATATCAACATGGCACGAACGTAATATGTTGTGAGTTCGACTCTCGCCGATGTATTCGTTTATATTAGCTTATTACTGGTGGAGCTTTCTTTAATCGACTGTGTTTAGCCAACGAAGGGAGCACTGGGTGTCTCCAATGTATTGTGGGAACTTATATTTTGTGAATTGTTGACTTATTGCAACCCTTTCTGATGCCTGATATATTTTCGTGATAGGATTACATATTTATCCAACAACTCTTGTTTTGCTATGCACCGTCGAAGCTGGCTTTTATCACCTGAGTAGAGTTCACCTCATACTCATCATTATCATCAACAACACAGAACAGTAACTGCATATAGTGCTGTATAGAAATAACTATTGTTGTTCATTTCTGATCACATGCGAATATCGAGCAAGTATGATTCGGAGAACTCGAATTATACTTGCTTGATATTTGCATGAACAGAAATGAACTATAATAGTTATTATTACTACAATAAAACCTGTCTTGAGAAACCATTGGCATGAGAGACCACCTGTCTTGAGAGACTACAGTGACCATGTACCAATTGGTTTCACTCTGTAATGGACCTCTGTCATGAGAGACCACCTGTCCTGAGAGACCACAAAACTGTAGCAAAAACTTAGTTTTTAATCTGTTTTGAGAGACCGAAAAATCAATTTTTGGCAATTTCAGAGTATTAAAATCTGTTAAGATCAATGTAGTGTGTACAGAAATCAATAGTTCAAAAATGTAACCAGGACATCTGCACAACAGTGAAATTGTCAGTCAGGACAATTGTTCCCAAAACCTTACTATCCGGAATCATACACATGTATGAAAAATATCTTTCAGTGTAGACTGTCTGAAAACTATATTAATTGGCTTTCAATTACATTGTTATTCAGTTGTATAACTCTTCAAGTCTGAAAAATTAAACAAACTGAGTGACAAAATCAAAGAGGATTAAGCAAACTAAAATGACCAGGTAATCTTATTTTTACTGAAAGTGTGACTGAAATTATTAGCTATTACTAGGTGTAAATTGGGGATGCCAAGACACTTTTGTACACGTACATGTACACGTACACGTACATGTACATGTGCCCATAGAGTTCAGTGTTAAAATGTACAAAATTTCGAGAATTTTTGCAAAACATTTTTGTACATTTTGTCCTGGAATTCCCAATCGTTGATCATCGCATTTTAGACGGTTCAATCAGCCATTGATGAATGAGTGCGGATTCCAGGACAGGACGCGAGGAAGAAATCAACCCTCGAATTTTCGCAACGTTCGCCATCGCATTCTAGAAGGCGCGATCGGTCATTGACGAACGCGTTGGGGATTCCAGGACAGCAAAATATGAAAATTAAAATGTAGGAAAAATTAGAATCGACGAAATTCTCCCGACGTTCGTGGTCGCGTTCTAGATGGCAATCCAGTTGCTGACGAACGATTGGGGATTCCAGGACAGAAATGTGGAAGATTAAGAATGTCAAAAAATTAAAATTGACGAAATTCTCTACCTTTGTCATCGCGTCCTAGATGGCGCGACCGATCGTGGATAAACGGTGAAGAATTCTAGTGGAGGAACAGATGAAAAAAAATCGTGAGGAGTTTGAGATAAATTGTAACAAATCAGTTTTGTCGAGTTTCTTTCATTTCCACCTAATCGTTTAACGATGCTGATGTAAATGAAGGTTTTTTCATTCAATAGATGAATGGTGAAGTGTGTGTGTGAATAGTTATTTAATGGTCGTTTTCAAAAACGTTTGTCATTCATCTATTGAATGGGCGAGTGTCTGTGTGAAATGTTTTCAAACATGTTTCTCAAACCGAAGCGAGAATGACATTTTTTGAAAGTATACTCTTTGTGCAATCTGCATGTCTCTCTGTAAGTGTTATTTTGCTTAAATAAACAATTTACTATTAAAAGGTTGAAAATACGTTTAATCAAAGAAGATTTCTAGTGGAGGAACAAATGAAAAAATCGTGAGGAATTTGAGATAAATTGTAACAAATCAGTTTTGTTGAGTTTCTTTCATTTCCACCTAATCGTTTAATGATGTGGATGTGGATGAGCGTTTCTCATTCAATATATGAATGGTGAAGTGTGTGTGTGAATAGTTATGATAAATGGCTGTTTTCAAAAACATTTGTCATTCATCTATTGAATGGGTGAGCGTCTGTGTGAATGTTTTTCAAACGTGTTTCTCGAAGCGAAGCGAGAATGACATTTTTTGCAAAGTACACTTTTTGAGCAATCTACCTATTTCTCTCTGTAGGTGTTATTTTGCTCAAATAAACTAATTACTATTAAAGGTTGCAAATACGTTTAATCAAAACTACACCAATAAACTCAAAAGCGATACTGTTTTTTGACGGCATTAAGTTGTTTAGCTGAAAACTGTTCTGAGGATGAAAAGCCAAGCAGATCAAAGATTAACTCTGAGTTCTCACTGTGGGGAAAATAACCGTCGATGTGATTTAATGCATTTGAATTGATGCATTATCAATGTTTTATTTGAGATTAACTCTTGAGTTCTCACTGTGGGTAAATAACCGCTGATGTGATTTAACGCATTTTGAAGCGATGAATTATCAATGTTTATTTGAAATTAACTCTGAGTTCTCACTGTGGGTAAATAACTGCTGATGTGATTTAACGCATTTGAAGCGATGCATTATCGATGTTTTATTTGAGATTAACTCAGAGTTCTTACTGTGGGTAAATAACCGCTGATGTGATTCAACGCGTTTTGAAGCGATGCATTATCAACGTTTCATTTGTATGTTTTTCTTTTCTTTCCAACTGGTTTAGTTATATATATTAAAGACATAAACATTTTTATTTATTTGAAAACATAAAAATAATCACATTTAATTTTGAGAATAATAAATAATCAACGTTACCACACTCTAAAATGAAATATTAATAATCGAGAGAAGAAAATGTTTTTGCGCATCAAAGATCCCAAGCGAAGGGACGAGCTCCTCGACGAATACGAGCGGCTCAAGGAAAGCATTTGATCCGCCGACAGAAGCAGATGATTGGGAGAGGTGGAAGTGAGACGAGAGACCACCAAACTATTCAAACCCGTGACGTAGGTTCAGGAACGAAGCAAGAAGGAGATCGTCGAGGAACTGAGACCCATAAAAGAGAGTTCTTTGAGAACGTGTACTTTACCTGGTAGTTTTACACAGTTTTCCGTTCAAAGATCTCCGTCGGATTACGTTCCCGTGGGAATCGAAACCGATGTGCACGAGAGCAATGATACAGCTTCGAATATTACCACTAGTAGCGTCGCTGTCTGATGATGGTGGTAAGAGAGATCTGTTGTATGGAATTTGTGATGATTCGAGCGGTAGGACTTTTGTGGGCGACACTGAAGTGCGAAAGGAGGGTCGATATTTCATTGTCGGTCAGAATAAGTATCTGGATACTCCGGGACTACAAAATTTCCTTTGATACGACAAGCCTGGAGATTACACTGATGAGGATCACAACAATTACGGCAACATTCTGGTTCAGACTCACGCCATGAAGAGAAATAACGATGCCAGAGAGACGAGACCCAAGGCTAACAGAGGTTACAAGTGGATGAATGTGGTGAGATCCATATGGTTGATGAATAAGAAATTCGTCGAGTCGGTGACGGGAAAGGGAGTGACAACCACTTTTCTTCCGCCCAATTCCAATGCTCTGTTCGAGAGATTGAAATTGTTGATGGCTAGTTGGCACGCCGGTAATATGGAGGTGGATAATCAGATAGTGAGTATATGCAACGAATTGTTGAGGCAGAAGGTCTTGGATAGACGAGATTATAAAAGGTTGATGAACGAATTGAAAGATTGATATATAGTAAGTAGAGGAAAACAAAATAGATAAATAAAAGTAAATCTACACTAAAAATAATAAAAAAAAAAGTATTTAAACAAACAAAAAACGGTTTACGAGCGAAAAATAAAATACAAATAAAAATATGTTGGTGATAAAGAACAGGGGATATGTCAGAACTTATGTCCAAGGCGGTTCTGGTATTGTGGATTCTATAATGCGAGCATTCACGAGAAAACTCCCATCGACCGCACTCAAGGTTGGTAAGAAGATGGGTTTGGATGCTGGTAAGAAAGCTGCTTCTGAAGCTAGTGGTAGGATTACTTCGGTAGCGGGCAAGAGGGCAGCAGATGCATTGATTGATAAATTGATCAGCCCACTGGCGAAGCGAGCTCGTTAAAGCGATCGTCGGAAAGTTGGAAAGACTTTAAGGATGCTGTGGTACCCATACAAGATTTAGCCAAAATGACAAGTGGATCTGAATTGAATAGAACCCATGGTGTAATGTAAATAAATAATAGTAAAAATATATATATTTATAAAACTGAGTTTGAAAACATAAAGAAACCGAGTTTGAAAACATAAAAAAAAAATTTAGTTTGAAAACCTAATAAAAAAAAAGATGAACGTCAAAGATATGTCTTGGAACGACGCTGTGACCAAGAGGTCGAACAATGAGTTCTTTCCCAAGAGTATAAGGGGTTTGATAGTGGGAAAATCGAATTGCGGAAAGTCCAATATGTTGATGAATCTGTTGTCGCAACCTGGCTGGTTGGATTATGACAGATTATTCATGTTTGTCAAGAGCCTGTTTCAACCCGAATACAGATTGCTTCAAGAGTGCATGGATCGTAGATTGCCCAAGAACGTCATATCCAGAATGTTCAACAGTAGGGAGGAATCTCTACTTCTCTTTCGACCATTTTGGATGGTGTGGCGATGGAATTGATGAAGAGAAATGCATCTTCGAATGTCAAGTGTCGATTTTACGGGAACACGAGAACACGAGCAACGTTCCAGATCCCAGGGAATTGAAATCCGAAAATAAGAATCTCATGATTTTCGACGATCTACTTTTGGAGAGACAGAACCGATGCAAATCGTATTATGTCACAGGTCGTCACAGCAACGTGGACTGTTTCTACCTGTCTCAGAATTATTTTCGACTGCCCAGACAGACGATAAGGGAGAACGCTAATTTCCTGTGTCTCTTTCACCAGGATCTCAAGAATCTCAATGACATCTACGGAGATCACGTTGCAAACGACATGAGCAGAGAAGAATTCAGGAGATTCTGAAAGAGGGTTTGGGATGGAGGACTTCACGATTTTGTAGTGATTGATTTGACTAGCGAATTTAATCGCAGAAAATAACAGAACAGATTTGACAAGTTTTATGTTTCTGATGGTAATAAATAGAGAGCGAAAACAAAAAATTAAAAATAATAATAATCATCGATAATTTACTTTTAAAAAATAATAAAAATAAAATAATGTTCGAACAAGGAGAATTGTTAGAACGGATAGCCGAGAATACGGCTGTAAAACATTCAAATTGTGGTGAGTGGCGATTCGGCTCAATTTGTGATGAAATTCGAACCTTCCATCGAATTTAATAGGTAGAAAAGATACGAGATGGCGTTGGTGAATCTGAAGACTTATTATTCCTTTTGCAACATCACCGAAAAGAATAAATCCTTCAAGTATTCCCATGGAGTGGATTGGTTGGAGTTTCGAATTCCCAAAGGATGTTATGACATAGACGATTTGAACAATTACATTCAGACGCGAATGAAGCTGGATGGAAAAGGAAGCAACAAGATCAGACTCGCTCTCAACCCTAATACCCTACAGGTGATATTGGATCTGGAAGATAATTTCCGAGTGGATTTCAACACGGACAATTCGATCAGCAAGATGTTGGGATTCGATCGAAAGATGTATCGAGGCTACATGGCATCCGAAAATATGGTCAACATTCTTGCCGTCAATAGTATTCTGGTGAGCGTGGACGTGATTGCTGGAAGCTACATGATCTATTCCTTCTTTCCAAACGTGTCACCGGGTTATAAGATCATGGAACGACCTCGAAATTTAGTTTATCTACCTGTGATTTTAGACACATTGTATAGCCTCAAAACTACATTGACAGATCAAATGGTCAGCTGTTAGATCTTCGCGGAGAGAGGGTGACGATACGATTTCACATAAGAGAAATATAAAGCAAAAAAAAAGACATTGTGTATATATATATAAATAAGAAAACAAAGAAACACAAAATTAATTACAAAAATTATTTAATATAATTATCATTAAAAGAAAAAAACAATTGAATTCTCAACAACTGCGTTTGAAAAAAATATATATATTTAAAAGGAAAAGAAATATGACTCGATACATGGTTAAAAACGTAAACATATCCGAAGGACAGAGGGACAAACTTCGGAGAGCATTAAATCGAGGCAAGGCGGTGAGATTGAAATTCACTCACGAAGATCTGGCAATTGGCGGTGACGATTTGATCGCCTGGACCAGAACTCAAATCAAAAGGATGGAGAAAGCGATTTGTTATGGAAGAGGGTTGACAGTGAGATTGAGTCCCGCTCAATTGAGATACAATACGAAAATGAAAGGTGGTTTCCTACCACAGTTGGAAACACTCGCCACAAAAGCATTGCCCATTCTCATGAACACCGTGTTGCTAGCTCTTGGCGAGGGAGCTCTCTCGGGACTCGTGAGTTCGGGAGCTCAGAAATTAATGGGTGGTGGACTGTTTTTGAAGAAGGGAGGAGTCTTGTGTCACGTCGACACAGATGGCGGTAAAGGATTGTATCTAAAACCCATCAGAGGTGGCAACCTTTTCGGTGAAAACGGTCTCTATCTGAACAGAGGACAGAACGTGGAGCGACTCGGTAGGGGTTTGCTATTTGGTCCGAATTTGCCATTTAAGAATATACCACTTTTGAGTATGTTATTATAAAGTAAAAAAAAAATATATATAATTATACAAAGTATATAAATATAAATTATATAAAGTATAAAAAAAAAATATATAATATAAAAATAGATAAAAAGGATTTCAAGGCTTTTTTGGATGATAATGATGGATATTTCAGGAAAGAACTGGAAAATGAATACGAAAAATAGGGAGAGATTGTGGAAATTTAAAAGAAGAAGAAGAAGAATGAGTTGTTTTCCACCACCACCTTTTGAAGAGAATAATGATGTGAGTGTTGCCAAGAGATGCCCCGCATTCGTTCATAAATATGATGAAGGGAATGAAATGTGTGATAAAAAAACGTGATATGTCAAAAAAAAAAAGAAGAATCGATAATGAAAGTGAAGAGAAAGGGAAATGTTATTACAATATATATGAGCGATAGTGAAGAAGAAGAAGGGAAAAAAATAATTTATTTTATTTTTTTTCCCTTCTTCTTCACTATCGCTCTCTCTATTGTCTTTTTATATTTTCAAGTCCGTTATTAACATGCTAACGGTCGTGTCTTCTGCTTTTTTGCATATGTGTTGAATGTTTATCTTGACTTTTGCGAGTTTTTTTATTTCGGTCAACCCGCTCTCGCCACCCAAGCTGTCTACGACTTCGAGAGAAATTCTTGGATATATGTAACTTCAGTAGAGCAACAACAAATTGCTCTTACCAAATTCTTTATCTTTGGCGACGACGATATTCTGTATATCACTTTGATACTCATAAAACAAATCGAGCGCAGCTTCATCCAATTTCAAAGGCATGCTATATTTGTCGTATTTGTGCTGTAAGCCCTTCGTCTCGACCCCATTCAATTCGATACCGTCGTGTCATTGTAATCTATAAATTTTACAACCGAGTTTCTTGTACGTTTTGACTCATTTCAATTTCAATTCGCATCTTTTAGGTGTTGTTCTCATGGCTGATTATTTTGGTTTTCTTTGTTTTATGAATTACTGCAGATAATAATATATTTGAATTTTGTGTTTTTTGTTAAATGATAATTTTTGTAAAAAAGTTTTTCTCTCTATACATATATAAAGTTTTTAAATTTAATTTCACATTAAAGAGAAATTTTTGTGAAAGTTTTCTCTCTCTATATATATACAAAAGTTTTAATTTTTAATTTCCTTTATTTTGTCATATTAATTCAATTTTTTCCATGTTAAGGAAATAAAAATCGATTAATTCACCAAAAAATTTTTTTTGGAGGGGAATTAAAAAACAAATATATAAGAGACTATTTTAAATACTTTTTACAAAAATTATTATTTTAACAAAAAAAAATTAAAAATATATTCTTAAAAATAAAGCAAACAAATAAAAAAAAATGGAAAATTTATATAAGTATACTGTATCCTGGTTAAACAAGGCCATACAGGAGTATCATTCGCGAGGCGATGGAAAGGAAATTGAAAGACCGAAAGTAAACAAACTCGAATTGCGAAAAATAAGCCGATGGTAGTAACACTTGATGACAGAAAACGAAATGCGGTAGTAGTGCAGAATGATTTAAAACTTAGAGAGATCACATGTGAGGAGTTACATGGTTTGCTCGATGAAAAGGGAAACGAAATGCCGATAGCAACAACGTCAAAAAACGTTCCGGTTGCGAAAAATAAGAAAAAGGTGGTAAAGGGAATCAAAAAGCCAATGTTAAAAAAAACGTTCCAGTTGTGGAAAATAAGAAGATGACCAAACGAAAAACCGTCGAAGAACTGCGAGTTTAAAAAAAAAATCAAAAAAATGAAAACGAGTGATGAGGTCCAAGAAAGACATATATTGAACGAAATTTGATGAGCAATCAACGAAGGGAAAGGAGAAGAATATGTAGGACGAATCACCATGAAAGCATTCCAATCGATTCCTGTAGAACGGGAGAGTGGCATTTTTAAAACTTTCGACGTGCTTCCCCCGTTCAAAAAAATCGATCCAAAATCATTCATGGAACGGGTGAAGAATAAGGTATTGGATTTGTTTTGTGAACATATGGATGTGGGACTAAAAATTGGGATGATACTCCATTGCATGATGAATGAAATCGACGTGAACTCCGGCAAGACCATCATGAGGGATGCATATTTCAGATCCGGCGTCCAGACTGTATTTCGAGGTTCTGAATTATCAGAAGTTTTCAAAACGATGAAAGACAAGATGTTGACGTCTGAAGACGACGACGTGGCTTGAAGATTCGTGGAAGAGTTAGAATTGAAAATTCAAATTTTATACGATAAATTCAAAACTCCGGCGAAAATGATCATCACGCGAGAGCAACAGGACGAAAATTACAGAGCCACCGAAGGTCACATATGCAGAGAATCGTTTGACGAGAATTCACGGGAAAAGAAGAAGGTCAGAGACCACGAACATTACACTGGTCTGTTTTGTGGTTCAGCCCACAGCAAGTGTAATTTAAGATATCGAGACGTCACTTTCTATCCGGTGATATTTCACAATCTCTCGGGTTACGACAGTCATCTGTTCAGGAAAAATCTCGGCACCTCCCACGAAGAATTTAACTGCATCGTGAACAGCAAAGAAAGATATATTTCCTTCACGAAATGGAAGGTCGTGGAGAAGAAAAGAGTAATCGACGAAGAGACCTCGGAAGAAGAAACAAAATCCATTTGTAGAGCCATATGTTTCATCGACAGTTTTAAATTCATATCGACCAGTCTGAAAAAATTAGTCGATAACATGAGCGAGGATAAATTTAAAATCACGAGTGAACACTTCGGAGAATGAGTAGACGTCATGTTGAGGAAAGGAGTCTATCCTTACAATTACAAGAACGATCTAAAGAGATTCGATGACACCGTGCTACCTTCGAAAGAAGATTTTTATTCAAAATTATATGAATCCGACATTTCTGACAAGGATTATGAACACGCCGAAAACGTGTGGAAATCGTTCGATATGAAAACCATGAGAGATTGTCACGATCTCTATCTGAAGACTGACGTTCTACTCCTGGCAGATGTGTTCGAAAATTTTCGAGTCGTCTGTCGTCGAAATTACGATCTGGATCCGGCTTGGTATTTCACCACACCCGGCCTGGCGTGGGATGCTCTGTTGAAGACCACCAAAGTCCAATTGGAATTATCATCCGACATGGACATGTTGCTCATGTTCGAAAAGGCCACGAGAGGTGGCATCTCAACGATATCCTACAGGTATTCTGAAGCCAAGAATCCATACATGAAAGGAGGTTTTGATTTGGAACAATCGAATAAATACATACAGTATTGAGATGCTAATAATCTATATGGTTGGGCCATGAGTCGTCCTTTACAGATTGGAAATTTCGAATGGGTGACGGAAACAGAAGAGATGCAAAAATGGAGAGACTATCCTTGCATTTTAGAAGTAGATTTGAACTATCCGGAAGAGTTACACGACCTGCACAATGATTATCCACTGGCTCCCGAATGAATGGAACCGTTCGAAGGAGACGTCAAAAAACTCTTTCCCAATTTATATGACAAATGTAAGTATGTCATCTACTGCGAGAATTAGAAACAATACGTCAATCACGGGATGAAATTACTCGACATACATCGCGTCATTCGATTCGACGAAGAGCCTTCGATGAAAAAATACATCGATCTCAACATGAATCTCAGAATTTGAGCTGAGAACGATTTTGAAAAAGATTTCTTAAAACTCCTGAACAACTGCATGTATGGGAAATCGATGGAAAACATCAGGAAGAGAACCGACATTTGACTCATCACGTCCGAGAAAATAGCTAAAATATTAGTGGCAAAACCCAATTACAGACATCGAACCATATTCGACAAAAATCTAGTGGCTGTTCACTTGCAAAAGACGCACATGAAGTTCGACAAACCCTATTATCTCGGACCGATCATCTTAGATATCAGCAAGCAATTGATGTACGAGTTTCACTACGATTATGTCAAACGAAAATTCGGCGAGAAAGCCAAACTGCTGTTCACCGACACGGACAGTTTGGTTTATGATATAGAGACGAAAGACATCTACCAGGATATATCTCAGGATGTGGCCACGTGGTTCCACATGAGCAATTATCCCGTCGATCACCCGTCTACCATTCAATCGAATGACAACAAGAAGGTGTTGGGTAAATTTAAGGATGAGAGCGGCAGTAAACAAATCGCTGAATTCGTGGGTTTGAGACCCAAACTGTATGCTTATCGCCTAGAAGGCAAAGAGAGCAAGAAGTGCAAAGGGGTTAAAGCGTGCGTGGTGAAGAAAAACATCTCTTTCCGAGAGTATAAAGATTGTCTGTTCGGAAGTGGGCCGGTGTACAAGACTATTGATTCGAAGCGACAATCATGACTTGTATACCGAAATAATCAACAAGATTTTGCTGACAGCCGACGATGATAAAAGATTCGTTTTAGACGATAAAATAAGCACTTTGGCGCTCGGACATTGGGTTTTGGATATGATTAAGGACGAGAGGATTCCACTAAATCAAGAGGAATTAGAGGAATTCAAGACTATGGAAATCGATAGAGGCATCGAGAGTGTAAAGTTAAAAAAGAAAAAAGAAAAAAAAAATTATGCTATTTAATGAATTATAATAAAATAAATAAACAAAATACACATTTATGAATAAGAAAATATGGATATCTGTAGAAGGTGTTGTCATACCTAACAAACCCCTATCCAACATCAACAACAATCGGAATGCGAAATTTTAAATCTGGATGATTTATCGGGTGAAGGCACTCAGAGGGTGGCGTGGTTCAAGAACGGGAAGAAGAATTATTATTTTGACAGCTACGGAATCTCGTCGCCAAAAAAAATAAAGAACTATTTCGACGAATCAGTGGTTCATTAATTACGGAACAAGTGCAATCGCCAGATCAAGTGTTTTGCGGTCACCTATGTCTCTATGTTCTCAAGAGATGGTTGGAAGGAGATTGGTTTCAAGACATTCTCAACGATTTACATTATAGTATATATTTTTTTATAGTATATATATAAAGGTAAAAAAAATTATTTTAAAAAAAACTTAATCGAATAGAACAAAAAATAAAATAAGTGAAAAATAATTCATTCTTAAAAACTGCGTTGAAATATATTTTTAAAAAAAACATGCCAGTCGATAAATTTGGTAGGAGTGACGACGAAAGTCGCCTCAAAAAGAAGAGGAAGACGCTCGAAGTCGGCGATGGTTATGACGTCACCAACTTGGACGAACGTTACATTCGGAGATATGATCCTCGAGAGGAACTTTTGAACATGAATGATAACAAGCTCTACAATCTTCCCGAGCCGATAGATCTCGCAGGTGCGATGACTAAAAAATACGTTGACAGGGGAACGCAGATTTCGAATGAATCATGAGAGATAATTACGTGAATAGAGCCATTACCGACGATCTCGATCTGAAATCCAAATGTTTGGTGAACGTCACGAATCCCATAGATTCCACCAATGCCGCGAGTTAGAAATACGCGGACGACTCTCACGCTCGATTCAGCGAACACCTGAGAGGTAGATACGTTCAGAAAACGATGCAATCAGAATTGAATGCCAATTCTCACAAGATAACGAACGTAGCCACTCCCACGAATCCCAAGGATGCGGCGCCCAAACACTACGTAGACCTGGAACAGAGAAAATCTGCCAAACGAGATATGAAATCGGATCTGAATGCGTGATTCAACACGATACTGAATCTTTTCAAAGATCGACGACGTGGACGAGGACTCCACCACGGTCAACAAGGACTACATGGATTCCGCCGTGACGCGATCTCAAGAATACATAGAATCGCAAGTGGACGATCTCTACCTGAACAAACAATCCGGCGGAGCCATGAAGGGCGGCATCAACATGAACGGTCAGAATTTATTCGGTCTCGATCACGATCTTGAATTCGATTCCAGCGCAGTCAACAGGCAACTCGGTCTGGAGAAAGGGTGACATCATGGAAGGTAAACTAGACATGGGCGGACACGCGCTCACGAATCTGCCGGATCCCGTGCACATGTCGGACGCCTGCACCCTGATTTCGGTGGTGGAAAAAGTCAAATACGCTAGGCAATTGATCACAGTGTGGGCTGAGGAGAGCGGCGTGTTAGACGAGGGAAAAGCTGAATGGTCTTTCAGAAACGGAGGTAGCTGATCGCTACACGGTCAGGTGGGGTATCCCATGCCATTGGGAGGCGAAATCATTCGAATGTCTCTGTCTTCCACGGATTTGAATAACAGAGTGGTCATCAATCTCATGGTGAACGGAGTAGAGAGCGATAAGGGATACAGCGTCGAAAAGACCGAGAATCAACACTCGAACGTCAGCACGTTCGGCACGCCTCTCAAAGTGAATGCCGGAGACAGGATTAATTTCAGGACAAAAACCAATAGTCCCGAAGCCGCGACTTCCATGGTGAGCCTACTGATCGAACTAGATTCTCTGAACAAACAGTGAACGAAATAAAAAAAAATAAAAAATAAAAGCACTAAAAAAAATAGTAATTGGATTTTTTTGAGATATATTCAGTCTCTCAAAAATCCAATTACTATTTTTTTTTATTTTTTAAATGATGATTCCTCAAAACAATATTGTTTTAAACAATTTTAAAAATTATTTTTCCATTTTGTTTAAAAAAAATCTCACTAAAACCATATCACGTGACCCCTAAATGGAACGAGCTCGTCGAGCTCGTTCCAGTGAGGGGTCACATGATATGGATTTATTGAAGTTTTTTGAAAAATAATATTTTTTCATCTGCTAATTCTGCATTTTCGCAGTTAGTAAAGGGTTAAGCACCAATCAATAATCATTAGCTATTAACAAAAAGTATTACTTTATTAAGTTTCTTTCATTTCATCTTGACTCCAAAGCAAAGCTTATGACTCCTCCTTGGGACGAGCTATCCAACCTCGTTCCAGCGTGGGTCATAAGATTTATTTTTTAGGCACAAAATGAACATTTTTAGTCATTCAAGAATTTATTTGCACGTGCATGTGTAATCTCTAGTCGTGCTAGTTAAAGAGTTAATGCAAACATTTAGAAGAGAACCGTCAGAGAGGATGACGGATCAGATAACCAAGGCTTACCGAGCAAGCGTCCCGTGTTCCGTGTCCGGCGCAAACAACCTTGTCTTGAACGTATAATTCTTCTTTAAGAGGATCCTCTTCCGGTACGGACTTATAGTCCTCCTCGCATATTCCATTACTGATGACAGTGACATTAGCTGTTAGGGGAATATACATAGCATAACCAAATGGTTCTGTATTAAAAAAAAGGAAACAGAAATCAATATACATCCATTACAATTTCAGCCTTTCGTTTCAGCATAATTATGGATATTCCGGAGCTACTAACATAGCAACGTCTCTCAAGATCTGTCACAATCAGGGGAAATAATATTTCAGGAGACCAGTGTATTGAAAATACAAAGGCACGTATAAAATTGCATAATTCGTGGCCTTTCTCCACTGGTTCTTTGGCCCAAGGACAAAAGAATAACATGTGCACGCCTGGTTACAATTTTGGTTTCACTGGAAACTAGGATGTTATGTCATACCGCAGTGTATGGCAGGTGCATCATGAGTAGTCATTATAGCCTACGTGTGTCGGCTTGTTATTAAGTTACGGTAACAGTAAAACGTTATCATTTTTGTTACTGTACCTGCACAGAAACACGTGTTTTTGTTTTACATATTTTATTGCGAGATTCTCTGGGACAGCTCGTGGTTGCTATGGATAGACCATAATCGAGTTCGCGTGGTCTTAAAGTTAAATTGGCGTAGCCCACTGATCAAGTAACTTTGCTCTGCCCGCCCCTATTGTTTTTCAGTGTTCTTCTGTGTCCTCGTCACCCATTCTTACCCGTTTGACTCAACTTGAATATTTCGATGAAGGTTTCTCTTTTTATCACATTCTTCTCATGGCAATGTCATCTGGTGATCTTTATTTTTTTTATTTTTCAGTAGGAAGTTAGATATTCTCCAGATAACACACATACCCGTCGCAAGTTGCATGGAAGTGTTCTATTGTTCTCCAGTGTAAATTTGGTAAAATGGAAAATCCTTCAAGTTGAAACACCTGAACACTGTCCTCATCTTCATATTTTATCATTTGTACACAGCCGAACCAGCATTAAGATAACTGGTGTATGGACAGCTGTCTGTCTTCAAAGTTATCTACCCTGTTTATTTAATGGTGTTTCTTTCCGATCACCCACCTGAGTAGAGCAGGGACACATGGGGCATACGGAAATCCCTCAATGATACCTCCCTGATACTCTCATCCAGAAATTGTAGAAGTGCAGCGGATCACTGGGGCTTCTATCAACCCAGGGATTCTTAGCTCCTTCTCTTCTATCTATGATGGCCATGGCTTCCTTTACATCCTTCAGATTTTGATTAGTTTTCTCTCTTGACCAACTTTATTTAATTCATTCAACGAACTTGAAATGACTTATATTCATCGTTAACTTTTTTTCTTATTTAACTTTCTCCGGACTCATTTCTGGAGCTGCACTTAACAAATTTGGCCAAATTGTTAACGACTGTTCATCATTAAATAATCTGGCTTTAGATTTTTAATTTCCGACCTTTGACCAAAACAACGTCATTTCTAACGTTTTTTCAAAACGTTTTAATATCAATTCCTACATCCAGCCCCCTTTTTTCAAAGTTTGGAAATATCACCTCGAACAAAAGCCATATCTAAACATGTGGAACCGGCCTGGAAATGGACAACGGATATGGCCGAAGTTCCGGGTGATGTTACTGACGTCAGCATCTCAAAACTTAAATGTCGGCCAATTTTCATGAAACGTTAGTATATTGTAGAGCCCCCCCCCCCCCCCTCCATTTTTTCGATTTATCGCAATTTTTGCGTTTTTACGCCACATTTTTGACAATTTTCACTAAAAACGCTACCTTTGTGACTCCCATAGCTCCGTATTTATGGGGGTTACACCCATGAAGCTACACACATACCCTTATGATCATTTGAAGTGGTGCACCTCTGTTTTTATTTCGAATGCCTGCAATGTCGATTTTACCTTTTCGTCTTACTTTTTATTTTCAACCTCAATTTGAGACTCAGCCTTCTCGAAGTTTTGGCAATATAATTTCCACAAAAATGTATCCAAAAATGTCTTGCCACCCTACAAAATTCCCACCCGTTGCAAGTGCACAATCGACGTGTATTACGCCTTAGTGCACAAAGCCAACGTGCCGTCGGAACAGAGTATTAACCCTTTACCTAACATGAAAATGAGGGATCATGAGTTGTTTTTGAGGCAAAAAATTAAAAATAATGAAACCAGAATGACAATTTCTCTGAATAGCGCTAGTCGGTTTTGACCATTACGCTGCGTAAAGGGTAAATGAAACAGAGTATTAATGAAGTATTCATATTTATGTGTTGTGTAACTTGTGGCTAAGATATGAGGACAGAATACCCAGTTAATATCCAAGAGGATTAACAATAAGCAAGCACGAATAGGAGGCGACACGTGCAAAACAATTCGTAATTAAGGAAAAAAATTAAATTAACGTTTTGAGTAAAAAAACATAGCTCATGTCACCTCTCTTCGACGAACTCGTTACAAGGAGAGTGGTCACAAATCGTGTTTTGGAGGCAAAAATTGAAAATAATAATAAAATTTGAATGGCTATTTTCTTGAATAATGCTGACCGGTATTGGTCGTTAAGTTTGGTAGAGGATCAAGGCTATACTGCCCAGCACTTGGCGTATCTACGTACCACTTGATGTATCTACGTACCAGGACTCTAATACCAAGAGAGAAGCTATGGATTGACTGGAGTAATGGAGCTAAGATACTATGGTTAGTGTAGCCGAGAACCATGGTAGGACGAATAGCGTTTCTCAGCAGTAACAATGAACTTCCAACTCTGTTGGTATTTGAAAACCGGGCTATGCCGGACTGATCCTCCACTAACCGGATGGCGACATGAGCCATATGGGTTCTCATTGAGGGATGTCTTTAAGCATTTGAACATTTACGTGGGAAAACGAATGGTGACATAGAGATAGTTATCTACCAGCAATAACCTCGCGAGCAAGACATTCCTAAAGTCTGCCCGAAAACCTAGATTAAAATATGCGGGACATGAGGTAGGGGTTCATTGGGAGACGTTCTAAAGGCCCTCTTCTCTTCATATGTGTAGTTCAATATTACTATAAAAGCGCGATTACTCTGATAAGAACATATAGGCCATCTTCAAGCCACGATAATATGGTACATAGGAGACAAAGGAATAGTGATGAACCGGTAGTGGTTCCCCGATAGAGATTCCCCAATGCCCACGTGAGGACACAGAGAACGTTAAACGAGACCTTGTTGCATAATTTTCACATGATTTTATTACACTCACCAGGAACAAATGGGTAACCCGTATGATGACTTGAAACACTAGTGTTGTATTAACTCTTAACCTGCTGAGTATTTTCAAAATATTTTTTATCAAATCTAGTCATGGCTGCTTCACAGCAACCATGACAAGATTAGACAAAAAAAACAAAACAAAAAAACATCTATGTTTAACACAAGAAATCAGAGATTAAAATGCCCATCCAAAATGGGGTAATGTGGTTAAATGTGCCCAAATTATACTTATTTCAGTGGGGGTAAGAGATATTTTGTCCTTCACAGGAATATTCACCAGCAGCATGCAAGGAGTTAAGGTCAGAAGGTGGTGAACTTATATGGAAAAGGTCAACAAAGGTACACCCAATTATAGTTGAATACACCATGGAACATGTGAGAAGATCTATAGCAGATCGCAATACCTACATTAACCCCAAATTCTAATTAAAAATCGAAGATGGCTATCACCATGGGCAAAATGAGATCGAGACAAAGAGAGGAAATATCTTCCGAGTGCCCCTCCCCTCACCTCCCAACCATTGAACCAAACATACATAACAGCAGTTGAATATAGTTATAGAAATAAGAGTCGTCCGGGGTAAACCACGTCAAAAAGAAATTCTACATGACAACCTGGCAAAACACTGAATACACTTGCAGAAGTCAATAGAATAAAGGTTGCAAATAAAAAGGGAGGGAATCGGTAAAAAATAATGAAAAATATATTAAAAACAGTGGCGAGCCCGAGTACTAATGAAGTAACACCTCCACAACTTGCATTCCAAAGCACAATGAAGAAGAGGTCGGCGTTTCCAACAATATACTATTTGGAACCATATAATGGCATATCAGAAAAATCAACATTGAGAACATACCGACAACACCTAGAACTCTTAAGCCATAATATACATTAACTGAGCATGGGTGGCCTGAGAGGTCCGCCATGAGAATACCCTCATCACGAACTCGTGTCATTCAGTGGATATGAAGTGAGCTTCATGTGATTTCAGGATGTACACTTTTACGACTCCACAGACCGATTTCGGTTATGTGTATTCAGGTGCGATGGTAGCTATTAAAACAGACGAGGCAACCCGAGCAGCAAAGGCCATGACCGAAAAGCTTGCACCGTTTATCACTCATGGGTTGGAGACCGAAATCTACCCAATTGGAAATGAGTACCTGACGGGGTCTTAGGACATTGTGGGTCGTCCATAGCTAAGAATGCCCGATGAAGAGGAAACGGACACTGTGAGAAAACAAAATCCTTGGTAACCCAGAATCAAATGTGTGAGTCAATACCTCATGCTGGTTATTCTTAGAATGTTTCGGTAGTATTTATCACTGAACTTGAGTTAACAACACAACATTTTGAACAGCTCGGAAATCAGAAGACAATTTTCCAAGCGCGAAGGAGAAATAACTCCACATGACCAGAATACAGCAGAAGGCGAACTGATATGCTCATCAGTCAACGATGGTAGATTATTTTCTTGAAAAAATTGTCTGATCTTTTCGATACTATTTTAGGGTTAACATTTTATTTATTTATTGGTGTTTAAAGTCATTTTTCAGCACAATGGCTAATCGTGGCCGCAACATGGATATAAAGTCAAGTCCAGCTAATCGTTTATATGCAATTGCCCAGTTTAGAGGACTTCCATCTAGGGCATTGTTTACCAGGTCCTATGCCTATTTTATCAGTTAAACCGAGCTTATTTAGGGGATTAGGGCCAAACTGCACACAGATCGCGATATTGTCGGTAACAAATGCAATGATTAACCAGAACCATTTCTTGTAAACTACCAACTGATACGCAACGTACAGTGGGCTAATTATTATCGCAAATATTCGGTCAATTCAGTTTAGTAGATAAGACGCTGACGATGCAAGAACAGAACGAATGTATAGGCATAGGGGCGGAGGGAATGATGGCCCGATGTCCAGTAAGACGGCCGGCCAGACGAACGGACGGACGGACGGATGTACGGACGGACAGACGTTCTTTAAAATGGGAGTTGTGGGCTTTTATTACGAAAAAAATTATCATTTTAATTCGTTCGGACAACGGGTAAAACTTCGGTTTTTTTTGGAAATGTTTTTTGGGGGTGGGTGTATAGACATGGTTACATCTCCGAACTTAATACTAGAGAGAAACTAACGCTAACCCCAACCCTGAACTGACCCTAACCCTTAATATAAACCCCGAAAATTTGCAATTTGCCTCATAAGTCTCATATCTTAGTAATTAAGCTCATAATATATCAAATAAGCTCATATTATTTCGGTAAGCTCATAATGCCTGTCCGGACAAAAAAAAAAACCTCGTAACAAAAAAAACTCGTAACTCCCGTATTATAGCGCGGATGGACGGGCTGACAGACGGACGGACGGGAGGACGGACATAGCACACAACGTCACCATCAATAACAAGATCATCATGTGTCGCGTGAAAAGTACAACCATGCCATACCCTTGTACAAAAGAACCCGGGTACGCCATAATATTGTCCAGGAGAACCCTAGTATGCCATGATTTATCATGGAATGCCAGGGAATTTTGGGACAATACCATGGTGTACCACGTACATTTTTTTATAAGACATTCGCCGCCAGAAAAACCTGCGTTTCTCCTGCGATGGGACCGGACTTCCACAACAGTAATTACTCAACCACGCTTCGACCCAGAACGGCCACCAGATAATTAAACATAGCTATCTTAGTGAGAGAATGCGCGTTCTTGGTGTCAACTTTTCTAGCGCACGCTGCATTCAACCAATACGTGTGTGACGTGACTGACGTCACTTATTTTATACATATTCACGTGCCATAGGCCTCTTCCCTCGCAACTAAAAATGTGGTCGCCACTATTTATAGGATGTGGTTTCCGTCACAATTCAACTTTTTGGGAACACATAAAAAAAAATCCAGGCCAATTTTGTTTGAAATAACCCAAGCGTCACTCGACAGATAAATGTTTTAAATGTTCATTATTTTCTGAATGAGAAGCATCATCATATCACTGAAGACGACAAGTCAATCAAATTAACAGAAATGTATCTTACCTGAAGCAATTTGTCCCCATCCTGCAATGGCACACGTCGTACCGTCAACAGTTGAATCGTTATAATCAAGGGTTGGTGCTAGCTGGACAAAATCTGTCATGTCTACGGGTTTATTCATCTTCACCAATGCTATGTCGTTAACTAAAGGGCGGTCTAGAAGCAAAATTGCAAGATGTATACACTAATAACCGAAGAAAGAGACTTCACGCAAGTCATTAAGTTGTTTGAAAAAATACATTTTTTTAACTTTTTGTTGCCCTGTCTTCGTAATTATCGAAGCGGTAGTCATCACTTTCAGGAATGGGAAATGGCAACATCAGCAACAGCGAGAGCTGTATCGCCGCCTGAATCAAAATACAAAGAAAAGGGACCAATTTCCCATTTACGTTAAATTCCATTAATGTTCTGCTGTTATAGGAACGACCATCCATTTTCACGATCAGTTTCAAAAGATACTGATATTTTTGTTCATTAAAAAATGAATGACTTGACATCGTAAATATCGTTTCTTGAGTGCGTCAAGGTGCCATCTGCAATGCTTTAGCATTGCAGATGGCGCCTTGATTCACTCAAGGGACGATATAACACAGTCAGTTGACCTGTTAGCATTTTAATCATTAATAAATTTTTCAAACCCCATACAATTTGTCATACACTTTAGAAGGTTACCACTCACTTCTCAAAATTAATCGCCCCATTGACAATGATGGTCGAGGGGCATTGACTTGTTTACAAAAAAAAAACTATTGACTTCAAAAATCGCGATGATTGGAGTGTTTTTATTAAACGCGTAATTGAATCCTTGTTCATAGAAATTAATATTAATAAAACAAGAAGAATAATAGAGGTTATATACAGACCGAATATAGCACCAAGAGCAGATTTAGATCTTTTTCAGTCTAAACTAAATGACATAAATACAATAAACGATGAAAAATTACCGTGTTACTTAATAGGTGATGAACAGTGACCCCATAAAATCGGAATCGGACTTGAAAACTGCAAACTTCATTGACACATTGTTTAGTCTAGGGTTTTTGCCCTTGATCACCAAGGCCACCAGATTAACTGCGTACTCTGATACAATTACTGACCATGTATTTTCAAATAATATGTTATCTTCTTCATTATCGGGTGTAATTATCACTGATGTGTCTGATCATTTTGGTACGTTCTATGTAGAAACAACCCAGAGAAAAAAGTAAACAATCAATTGTTTTAAGAAGAATAATAAATAGAGAAAATATTGAAAACTTTAGATCACTTCTGCAACAAAACGATTTTTCATCAATCGCGGAGTCCGATTGTCCGAACACATCTCATAATACATTTTTGAACACTTACCCAAATGCATTCGAACTAGCAACCCCCATAAAACGCATCAATGTAAACAAAAGGTTTATAAAACAACATCCCTGGATAACGAGGGGACAAGTAACTTCTTCCAATATCAAACATAAGTTTTATGTTAAAAAGCTGAGATTCCCAACTCAAACCAATATTCAAACGTACAAAAAGTATCACAAAATATTCAATAGAGTTAAAAAACAACAGAGCAAGGCTATTTATTATAGGAATATATTAATGGAAAACAGATTTGATATGCGAAAAACATGGAAGATTCTAAATAAAACTATTAAAAAGGAAAAACGCGATACAAAACTTCCTTCCTTTTTCAACCATGATAACAAACAAATAAATGACCCCCAGGAAATAGCGCAAGAATTCAATAATTTCTTTTCTAGTATTGGCAAAACTACGAGTGATCAAATGGTATCGCTGCAGTAAATATTTGAATTAGAGTTGCCCGCCTTAAAATGTTGCAAAAATGTCGAATAAATAAGCAGCCTTGGGAAAATATATTGTTTCAATAAACATTTGAAACATTCTAATGACATCTTGCATTATTGTTGAATATTCCAGATAAATAAAGAGGGTGATTCGATGATCTTTGGACCTAAAAAATACAATTGACTTTTGGTGTGGTTTGGGGGAAATTCCCTGAAAAATAGCTGCACGTGACCGGTACTTCCCTTCCGGTCAGGTTTTATCTCTTATTTGTTGCATGATCCCCTGTTTTCGGGCCAGAAAAAGTTATCTAACGGGATATACTTGACAAAGATATTTGAATGCCAAAATGATTGTGATGCGATCATAATTTTTTCGCTTGAACTTTATAATGGTCGCCTATGGAAAAATATTTACAGCTGTGATACCAAAAAGAGTAAAAGTCAAATACAATCTATGATTATATGGACGGAAATACATCGAGTAATTTGCTTCTAAATCCCACAACAATGTCCGAAATTATAAATGTGGCTTCCCGCACCCCCCCCCCCAAAAAAAAAGAAAAGAAAATAAATACTATAACAATATCACACAAATTACCGTGAAGTGCTCAATCGGTTTACTGCTGTACCGCTAGTAGGAGACATTTTAAATGACTGAATGATTTTTGGTACTCGTTGCAGATGTGGTGTTGATCCATCGCTGGTTAAACGTGGAATGACAAAGTTAGGGAGAGGAATTCTATTTTATACCCTCGAGTGTTTTTGTCAAAACGTGGGATTCCATTTCACCCATGTTCCAGTTACTGAGTCGAATAAGAATCCCACTTACGGAATCCCTTTTTGGAAAACGTCTGTGGTTACAGAATCCCCATTTTCCGAAATGTGTCGAGGGCACTATGTGGAGTCACTCGATCGCGCAATTGCTCTAAAGCTAATTTACTCAATGGGATTCGAGTCGTTCGAGCAATCGGAGATAGATAGGAAGTCAGTTGTAACCGTACAAGGCTGGAAGGGGTGCAGAAGACTACAGTATTAGGTGAACACGACAGACAGCATAGGACATGGTGGAACCCGATGGTAAGACTACCTGCAGCTACATACGAGCTGTATAGGAGCTTGGAATCCCACTTATGGAATCCCACTTACGGAATCCCTTTTGTGGAAGCCCTATGGAATCCCTATTGGGGGAACGTGGTTGCAGAATCCCTTTTCCGAAATGAGTCGTAGAGCAGTATGCGGAGTCACTCGATCGAGCAATTGCTCTATAGCTCATTTGCTTGATGGGATTCGAGTCATTCAAGCAGTATGTGAAGTCACTCGGTCGAGCAATTGCTCTGTGGTTCATTTGCTCGATGGAATTCGAGTCGTTCTAGCAATGATTTTTCAGTAATTGCTCGATAGCTTATTAGAAGAAATCATTAGTCCTGTTTCTAGATATCCTACTTAAGGAATCCCTTTTGTGGACTCACTATAGAATCCTTTTGTGGGGGAAACGACTGTGGTTATGGAATCCTTTTTCCGAAATGAGTTGTAGAGCAGTATGTGGAGTCACTCGATTGAGCAATTGCTCTATTGCTCATTTGCTCGATGGGATTCGAGTCGTTCGTGCAGTATGTGGAGTCACTCGATCGAGCAATTGCTCTAAAGCTCATTTGCTCGATGGGATTCGAGTCGTTCGAGCAATACATGTTCCAGTTACTGCTCGATTGTCTTTTGGGTTTGGGAATCATAGACGCCTTCGTGGTATACAAGGGAGATAACTCCGTATAGTTAGGTACAGATTATGGAATCAAAGTGTCAATGACACTGTAGCTCAGCTTGTGTGTTGTGTTGGATGAAAAGGATAATGTTCAATGTTTATGAGAGGATTATGAAATAAGACAAGAATTGTGATAATTGGGAATATGTTCATTTCTGTTCCCTGTATGCTATGTTTTTGATAAAATAATATGAGGTGTACACTGTACTAAAGAGCTGAGGGGTGGGTTAATATGACCTCACAGTTAATGTATGTGGCCCTCACAGTTAACGTATATCAACGAAAGTTATCAAGTTACAGTAAAATTATTCCAAAACGAGTCATCCTATCAAGTTACATAGAAATCCCTTCATAACTTCATAAATATGGCCTGTAGACTGTGCTAAAGGTTTTCGGGCTTTGGGCCCATGTAGCCGTCTGTTTCTCAATTGCGTCCAAAGGGGACGTTCTCGTCTAGACATTATATGAAATCAACCTACCAAGTTACAATTAAATCCCTTCATAAATATGACCTGTAGACTGTGCTAAAGGTTTTTGGGCTTTGGGCTCCGGCAGCCATCATGGTTGAATGATCGCAACCAAAAGGGGACATTCTCATCCGGGCATCATCTGGAGTGATCCTACGAAGTTACAATGAAATCCCTTCATAAATATGACCTGTAGACTGTGCTCAAGGTTTTTGGGCTAAAGGTTTTCGGGCTCCGGGATTGGGCAGCCATCATGGTTGAATGATCGCAACCAAAGGAGACAATCTCATCTGGGCATCATCTGGAGTGATCCTACGAAGTTACAATGGAATCCCTTCATAAATATGACCTGTAGACTGTTCTCAAGGTTTTCGGGCTTCGGGCACCTGTAGCCACCACAGCTGACCAATCACGACCAAAAGGGGATGTCATCATCTAGGCATTATATGGAGTCAACCTAACAGGTTACAATGAAATCCTTCTATAAATATGACCTTTTGCCTATGCTAAAGGTTTTTGGGCTCGGGCTGCCATCAAGGCTGAATGATCACAACAAAAATGGGACGTTCTCATCTAGACATTATTTGGAGTCATCCTACCAAATTACAATGAAATCCCTTCATAAATATGACCTCTAGACTGTGCTAAAGGTTTTCGGGCTTCGGGCCCCTTTAGCCGTCACAGTTGCCCAACCATTTCCGAAAGGGGACGTTCTCATCTAGACATTATATGAAGTCAACCTACCAAGTTACAATGAAATCCCTTCATAAATATGACCTGTAGACTGTGATAAAGGTTTTCGGGCTTCGGGCTCTGGCAGCCATCATGGTTGAATGATCGCAACCAAAGAGGACAATCTCATCTGGGAATCATCTGGAGTGATCCTACGAAGTTACAATGAAATCCCTTCATAAATATGACCTGTAGACTGTGCTTAAGGTTTCCGTGCTTCGGACACTTGTAGCCATCACAGCTGCCCAATCACAACCAAAAGGGGATGTCATCATCTAGGCATTATATGGAGTCAACCTAACAGGTTACAATGAAATCCTTCTATAAATATGACCTTTTGTCTATGCTAAAGGTTTTTGGGTTTGGGCACCCATCAAGGCTGAACGATCGCGATCAAAATGGGACGTTCTCATCTAGACATTATTTGGAGTCATCCTATCAAGTTACAATGAAATCCCTTCATAAATATGACCTCTAGACTGTGCTAAAGGTTTTCAGGTTTCGGACCCCTGTAGCCGTCATAGTTGCCCAATCACGTCCAAAAGGGGACTTTCTCATCTAGACATTATATGAAGTCAACCCACCAAGTTACAATGAAATTCCTCAATAAATATGACCTATAGACTGTGCTAAAGATTTTCGGGTTTTAGGCTCGGGCAGTCGTCACGGTTGGCAGAACACGCCCAGATGGGGAAATTCTCATCTAGACATCATAAGGAGTCATCCTACCAAGTTACAATGAAATCCCTCTATATTAAACATGACCTGCAGACTGTGCTAAAAGTTTTTGGGTTTCAGGCTTGGGCAGCCATCACGGTTGATAGATCATGCCCGAAAGGGGACGTTCTCATCTAGGCATTATACAGTGGCATCCTACCAAGTTACAATGAAATCCCTTCATAAATACGACCTGTAGACTGTGCTAATGGTTTTCGGGTTTTGGGCTCGGGCAGCCATACTGGTTGCCCGATCGCGACCAAAAGGGGGCGTTCTCAGCTAGGCATGACACCAAACCTGCATGTGAAATTTCGTGACGATCAGACAAGAACTGCGGGGTGTAGCCCGTGCTAAAGGAAAATGTGAACAGACTCACAGACGCACAGACGCACAGACTCACAGACTAACAGACTTCCACAGGCGTGATGGCAATAGCTTATCTTGACTATGTCAAGTTAAGCTAAACATCAAGCAATCTGATTATACGACTTGGACAGGGCAGAGGTCGTAACAAGGGGTAGTCAGAGTAGCTAGGACTAGATGAACTGCTAGGGTAAGAGTAGCTAGAATAACGTCTGTAATACGCAGACAAAATGGGATTCTGGAAAAATCTAAACCAGTTCTCCAGTGTAATAGAACTTACCCACGGGAGACCTCTCGGTCTTATAGCACTACGTGCTATTCTTATAAACCCAAATTGTGGATTCGCCAAGTCCTTTTCGGTGGTTTTGGAGTAGATTTTGGTGATTTGAAAAGATTGATGAGTTATTTGTGGTAATTCTACGAAGTAAACGAACCAGGAAACTACTCCTATTCAATCGAACACACATCCACACATACCCCCATCCTGTTGTGGGCCTTTCAGGCTCACCGTAACCACCTGGTACCATAGAAGCCAAGATGGCGGCCTGTTTCATACAAAATGGACGACCGAAACACGTATCACCTTAACAACACGCTCTGCGAATACGCAGACACCACGTATCACTAAGGTAATTACGTCACAACATGGCCGCTCACGCGGGTTACCGTGGCAGCACAACATGGCGCCACTGGGTCACGTGACATGACGTCACGTCCGGGGTCCCCTGCGGGTTCTCCCACATGAGGGTCGTTTCATCCCCGATATACTACTCACGTATGACGTTCCTCGGGGCTCCATTCTCAGGCCCTGATGTAAATACTTTAGCAACAAGCGGAAATACTGAATTAAATAAAATCGTGGAATGGTGTTCAGCTTACAAACTATTTTTGAATGCAAATAAAACGAAATTTATGCTTTTCAATCCAAATAAATCAATGTCTCTTTATAGAAAAATAATCAAGGAAAGGAAATACAAAGACTTGGGTCTAACGAAACAGAAAAATCGTTCAAATTTTTAGGAATAAATATAGATGATAATTTATCTTATACATACCATATTTCTTACGAGTGCTCCAAGATAGCACATGCAAATTACGCCCTTAATAATTAAGGTTAAAAATATGCTACCACATGAGGCTATGAAATAGCTCTATTATGCTCTGATACACAGCCATTTGAATATACGGAATCCACATCTGGGGCAATTCAAAGGCCATTAATAAAATTTTGGCAATGCAAAAACGTTCATTACGAATAATTCTGTTACAAACGATATCTAACCCACACAGATCCTCTATTTCTAAGGGACAATTTTTTTTAAAATAAACGATCTATTTAAACTATATGTCTGTCTCTTTGTGTTTGACAGGAAGAACAACAATCTTCCGATGTCCTTCAATAATTACTTTACTTGGAAAGATAATTATTCTGGTATAACAACAAGACAAATTGGTCTCCTGCAAATAGATCGAACGCGAACAAGACACCTGGACAATCTTCCAGTGTATCGGTACGCCAGAATGTGGAACGAACTAGCTCCGAACATACGTGCCATAGCTGTCATCTAGTTTTAAGAAACCGTTAACAACGAAACTACTAATGTCGTGTGCTGGAAATGTTACTTGCAATAATCTGTAGTGCACTGATTGTTTCTCATAGTATTAAACTTGTCCATGCTTTCTGTTGATCATTAACATGCGGTCTAATTGGCATTCTCACTTTAGCATGGCAGCTTTTCGCACCGTCAGGAATGTAACAGTATACATTAGTTCCAGTGTATCCTTCACAAATATAGAATACTTCAGCTCAAACTATATAGAAGTCTGGTTTTCTCGTCTCTCCTCCGCCCCCAGCCCTGGACTATGTCGAGACAACCAAGTAATATTTACCTTTCAACACTGCGTTGAAAAAGATGCCAAAAACTATCTTTGCTGAAAAAGATTTGGTTTTAAGTTTGCCATATTTCGAATCCTGTGCCAATCACGGAGTCCATTCAAATGGTTAAGCTAATTGGTGTAACACGGTTGACGGAGAAATAAAGGTTTTCCTTTCATACTTCGGCACATCCCAGTTTTCCGAAATACAATCTACCTCTTTGATGTACAATCTGGAGGCTGATGAAGTAACAGTCTTAGTCCACCTACACGTCGATTGCATACCACAGACCACATCCTAGTCATAAAATTTCTCAATCAAATCATTTCCAGTAACTACTCGATAAACTGGCGCAGTCTGAAGACAATGTTATATTGAATACATAATGATAATTACATGGGAGATGACAGGAAGACAGCCAACCTGGCAATGTGATCTCCCTGTAGTATACTTTTACTTTCACTTAATTGTAATCTAATATGTATATATAAACTGTATATGTATACTGCAAAATAAAGAATCTAATTTAATCTAATCTATCTCCTCAAAATGCTGATAAATATTTATAAGTTCAATTTTATAAATTACACGTCGTTTTTGGCGACTAAATCGATTCATCAATGCTGAACAGAACTGGAACTGACAATGGTTTCAGATCTGTAACTGTTTTACCCTTTCCATTCGGGGATGCTTAAACGTTGAAATGAAGTGCAATTTTTCAGCCAGTGAGCAGACGGCACACTAAACACCAACCTGGTAAGGAGGGTGGGTATTGCTTTAAAAGGCTGTCAGTTATTACTAAGTGTCCCTCCTGTAGGCCTAATATAGATTGGATATGGATACGCCTTTGTTGCCATAGACGGTATTGTTTATACAACAATACCATTGCGGACATCGAGGTTAAACAAATTAAATCCTATATTTCCAGGTGTGTGATCAAAGCAGCCTGTGGCAGTAGTGTTATAGTCAAATCGTTTCAATCGTTGACAAAACTGTTTAACATCTCATCAGCTTGCCCCTGCTCAAATATCATCTTGTCTTCTTAATTTACCTACAGCCTGACCTGAGCTATCAACTTTCAAATTATGGTCCTGTCGCTCAGATTCACCTGTAAATAAATTATCATAATTGATGCCAGAAACCGTTAGGAAAAACATGAAATCAGATATTTGTCAGGAATGAGGTGTGTGACCCAGACCATCTGTCTTAAGAGACCATTTTTGGTATGTTACTATGTGGTTGCACAATACTGGATTGGCCGTAAGTAGGTATAAGTGGGGGCTTCTGGACCACTTTTTTCTCTTGTACATGTGCATGTACACGTACACGTACATGTCCCCATAGAGTTCAGTGTTAAAATGTACACGAAATGTACAAACATGTTTTTGTACATCAGGTCCAGAAGCCGCACAAGTAGCTTATCGTGGTCTAGACGTTTCAATCAGCCGTTGGCGAACGAGTGCGAATTCAGCAGAATTCGCACGGAAGGAAAATCTACTAAAAATCTACGAAAATCAAAGAAATCGACCTAAAATTCTCTCAACGTTCGCCATCGTGGGTCAGACGTTTTGATCGATCGTTGGCGAACGCCGACAAATGCTTTCCGGACTCTGGACCACTATCAAAATACTTTTGCGGCTTCTGGACCACCTACGTTCGCGATTGCGTTCTAGACGGCAGTGGGTGCGATCCGGTCGGCAAAAACGATTGCGGATTCTGGACCAGGAAAATCGATCCTGAAATTTTTTCCCAACGTTCGCCAACGGTCGATCGAAACATCTAGACGACGATAACTAACTAGTGCGGATTCCAGGACAGTAAAATATAAAAATTAAGAAATGTCGAAAATTAGAATGGAGGGAAATTTTCTCTCCAGGTTTGTAATCATGGTATAGCCGACAGTGCGATCGATCGCGGACGAAAAAGCGGCGAAGAGGGGGGGGGGGGGGGGAGGGGAGGGGGGTGGGGGGTGTGGGGGGGGGGGGGTAAGGGACGAAAAATAAAAATCGTTACGAGTTTTGAGGTAAATTGTAATAGAATCACGAGATTCACAAGAGGAATAAAAAGTGATTGACATAGAAATAGGAGAAAAAAAATATATAAATAAATAGTTATTAAAAAATAAATATCAAATCAAATAGATAATAAAATATACGTAACTCATGAACGATTCCCAGATTATAAGGGCAAAGTTTCTTATAAACATGCCGATGAGAGCCTACGAATTCTGCGTGAACGAACAACTAGGTCGTCTCTTGTTAGAACGATGCATCGGGTGTCGGTTGGGATCATCTAGACTTCGATCACGAGGATCATTCCTGTCTGACGATGGAAAGGGAAGATATGGTCGTCAAGTATTTCGAACCGGCGTTCGAATGCATTAAAATCGACGACGTAATCAAGTTTTGGAGGAGATTAGTCTTCTGTGGCGAGCGAGACAATCCCACCGGTTCAGAAGAAATGAAATTGGCGCATAGACGTCTGACTTTAGAAGACAGGGGATACGTCTTGAAATTATTGCTGAAGGGACCATACGACTAAGCTTTCTTGATATAAATAAGGGAGAATAGAAAATAAAAATAAATACACGCGTAAATTTTATCTCATATTAGAAAGAGAAAAAAAAACACACATAAAAAAAATGAGAACCAGAAGTAAATTGTATCCGTCGTTAGATGACGACGAGAATGAGAAGTCGAACAACGTTTTGCCAGTGGCGCCGTCGCCAGAAGAAAAAGAAAGAGGAGAGAGGTATCACATCGATCAAATCAGTAGAATCCAATTGTATCTGACTCGAGAGAGAGACTCTCGTTGTTCTCTCAAGAAGAAGTATTCGCGCCTCGTGAAATTTGTCAATGCGGTCGACATGACACTCATCACAATTTCCATGGGTTTACACGCGGCCAGCATCGGATTGTTGTTGACTGCGGCTGCCCTTCCGATCGTGTTGACCATAGAAGGAGTGGCTCTCGCCACCGGATTGTTTAGCACAGTCGGAAACTTTTTGAGTAGGAAATTATATCTGAAGGCTAAGAAACACGAAAAGATTCGCATCTTGGCCGACTCCAAGATCGACACGATATCCGAAATGATCATGATGGCATTGAAAGACAGTAGGATATCGGACAGAGAATATTTCACGATATTGGGTGAGAAAACGAAATACGAGTCCATGAAAGAAGCCGTGAGAATCAAAACTTGTCAGATCATCAAGGAAAAGATGAAAGATTCTCTCGTGGAAAGGGGGAGGAAATAGGCCAAGAAGGAATTCAGTAAATTGATAGAACTCAAGAGCAGCGATTGAAATAATATATATATATAATAAGAATAGAATTTAAAAAAAAAAAAATAGTAAATTTATATATAAAAAAACATAAATACGAAATTATTTAAATAACCCTAAAAAAAAAGTATTGTGTAAAGTGTAAGAGAGTTACTGAGATGGGTAATTCTCAATAAGTACGAACTAAAAACGACAGACAGATGCTTCGCGAAATTTGCAAGGTGTGTGGTTCGATCAAGACTCAGTTCGTCAAAAAAAAGAAAATGACGAGAGGCGAAGGCATCACGAATAAAATGATCAATAATCTACCTTTCGAAATGCATCTGTCGGGTCACAGTTTCACGGGACCCGGAACGAAATTGAACAAGAGACTCAACGCTGATCTGACTCCTAAATCTTGGAGCAAACCTGTGAATAGGGTGGACGCGGCTGCATACGATCATGATCTGTGCTATGCTAGACATCTCAACACCAAGACTCGCAATGACATCTGCGATAAAAACATGTTGGAGAAATTGAGAGACATATCGAATCCGACCAGGAGAGAGAAGTTCGAACGTTCACTGGTCGGCAAAGTGATCGGTATGAAACATCGATTCGGATGGGGTGTTAAAAAAAAAAAAATCTTGGAAAAGAAGAAGCGATTATTGATGAGCGAATTGGCCGAGGAGTTACACAAGCCCATCGTGCATAAATTTTGAAAGAGAAGGGTGTTCATGAAGGGTCTGGACGACATTTGGTCCGCTGACTTGGTCGACATGAGATCATTTTCGAGGTGGAATGAGGGCATCAAATATCTATTGATGGTCGTCGACGTGTTTTCCAAATATGGTTGGATCAGAACCTTGAAAAATAATCGGGACCTTGCGTCACCGAGGCTCTGAAGAGCGTGTTCGACTCATCTTCCCAAAATCCGAATAAATTATGGGTGGACAAGGGGAAGGAATTCTACAACAAGGACATTCGTCGGTTGGTCGACCTGTACTCGATCGAAAATGAAGAGAAAGCCAGTGTCGAGGAACATTGGAATCGAACGATGAAGGAAAAGATGCACAGGTACTTCACGGCGAATTCGACCAAGAAATACATATATGCTCTGAACGGTCTGGTCGAAGATTACAACAACACGCAACACAGATCGATCAAGATGACCCCCACGGAAGCTAGCAATCCTCGAAACGAAAAATGGGTCTATAGCGAATCTATATCCCGAGAGATCTAAGATCAGGAAGGAGTCTAGGCCGCCGAAATTTGTGGTCGGCGATCGAGTGAGAATCTACACTTATAAGAAGCACTTCAAAAATGGTTACACTCCATGATGGACAACGGAAATCTTCATGATAATCAGAATATTTCACACCGATCCAGTGACTTACGAAATCGAAGCTTTGCATGGCGAAGAGATCATCGGAAAGTTTTACGAGCAACAATTGCAGAAGACGAAGTTTAAACAAAAAAAAAATAAATATATATATTTACTCTCTTTACCATTTTCTTGTTTACACACATATATATAAAGGAAAAAAAAATAATTAAAAAACTATTTTTAGAAAAAAGCAAACGAATTAATAAAAAAAACCCTTCAAAACTGGTAAATATACTAGATATCGCACAAAGCATACCGAGAGATGAAAGCATTGAGGAATACGAGGTTCAGGAATATGAACTGATAACTGCAACACGTTTGAACAATGCGGGAGAGATAAGAATCAACATCAAAACCCAAGATCTATTCATTCATCCTAGTGAGAGTTACATAGTGGTGCAGGGATGTCTCACCAAGGAAGATGGGACCGAATACGCCGACGATGACATGGTAACTCTAGCCAATAATGGCATCATGCATCTATTCAGTAATATAAAATACTTGCTATCCGGACAAGAGATAGAATCTGTGTTTCATCCCGGTCAGGCCACCACAATGTTCGGACTCTTGATGTATGTGGATGATTTTTTTAAATCCAGGGGACTTAATCAGGTGTGGGGAAAGACACCGTCGGCCCTGCTAGCACTGGTGCTGTCGCGATATTCGACTACGTAGTCAAGACGTCCAGACCCAAAGGAACATTTTCGTTCAGGATACCTTTGAAACACATCTTCGGATTCACAAATGATTACAACAAGATCATGTATGGATTCAAACACACTCTGATGTTGATTCGAAAGGTAAACAACGATGCGATAGTGAGACTCTCCGTGACCGATGTGGTTAAGTTAACTCGTTCCGCATGTGCAGCCTTTGACCGTGGAAAAAATGCGTCTCTACAAGATCATAGAAACCAAGAGTAAATTACCCAGATTTAGAATGAGACAGTGCGACACGGCTAGCATTCCGCCCTCCATGAATCACTCAATTGGAGATTGAGGGTGAAATCCACTTCTGAGAGACCACGTTTCATCGTGGTCGCGTTTCAGACTGACAGGGGCGGGTCTCAAGAAAAGAATGCGTCGCTGTTCCATCACGGCAATTTGAGAAAAATGCAAGTGTTTCTGAACGCCACGAGATATCCAGCAATTGATTACAATGCATTGTTCAACAAGAACGATTTCTCCAGACTGTACGGCGGCGCCACAGATTTTAGAAAGAAGTATCACTGTCTGGACAAATTGATGAGCAACCCTAATATATCTCCCGGCGAATACATGTTCATATTCGACGTCAGTAAACAGAGCAAATGACTCGAGAGTAGCATCTCAGACATTCAGATCAAGATGCAGTTTCACAAGAACGTGCCAAGAAAAACTGAGGCCTTTGCCCTGGTCCTGTCGGATAGAGAATTACAATTCGAATCGGATGAAAATAAGATGTCGATCGTTCAATGAAAATAAAATAAGTAATTATTAATAAAAAAAACCCACAAAATAAAAAAACAACCAGAGAAAATGGTCTTAAAATTTTTTTGATGGATCGAGGCAAACAAGAAGAAGAATTATTCGTCGAAAACGATTCATGGGTCGGGATTTAAAATCGTTCGAGAACAATTATCGGATACGTTTTAAGAACGAAACGAATCATGATTCGTTTTTCGTATCATTGACTGATTGTGACAAATGCTCCAGGCATTTCCTCAATCGTTCCGTGGTCGTGCCTCCTAAACAATCATTCAATCTATCAAGACGAATCGATTCCGAGTGTTTTTGTTCGGAATTTCACGATTTGGAATCCGATGATGGACACCTAAGACTAAGAATCGTTCGATCTTCCAGCTCATTAACAGTAAACGCGTTCAAAATAAAAAAACTCTGCTGTGCGAGATGAGACGACGACGGAGAATGATCTCGAAAAGATAGCGAAGAAAACGTTGGTCACCAACAATCCCAAAGTGGTGTGCACTGCATTGCAAATGAGCACCTCTCGCACCAAATTCGTTCTAGCGTGAGATCCTTGCATCTTGTTCATGTCGAACCACAAATGTTCGAAAGAGAAAGAAGAAAAAGTACAAGTCAGAGACAGAACGTTCTTGAAGTGCTGGAATGATGAAATGTCTTTCTTTTTCTTCTCGCCAAACTCTTTTCTGGAAAAGAGGGTGCGTCTAACGATCGAAAACAAAAACGTTTTTTCCATGCATGCGATTGGAACCGTAGAGCATTCGGAAAAGGGTGAAATCGAATATGTGGTGCAATTGAAGAATTCAGATGAAAGATACGCAAAACTGGTCAATTTGGAAGTGGATCGCGTGTGTGTGAGATGTTTCATTTTGAATCCGTTAGAAACTTGTTACGTGAATTGGAGTGCATTTTGAAAAGGGGTGTTTGTCTTGAAAGACGTACCAATGGTCAAAGAGACAAACACAAAGAGACAAACAAACAGGTGATCTGGAATTTGTATCATTGGGGTTTTGTGTCGGCGACATTTGAAAAGATTAGAGTGATACTGAAAATCACATACGACTCAAAAAAGAGAAAGTTCACACCCGAGACTTTTTACACATCCGTTTCAGGCTCAGATGTAAAAAATAAACTTACCACAAAATTAGAATGGAAATTAAAAAAAAAAAAAAAAATTGGATTTTTGAGAGACTGAATATATCTCAAAAATCCAATTACTATTTTTTTTATTTTTAGTGCATTTATTTTTTTGTTTATTTCGTTCACTGTTTGTTCAGAGGATCTAGTTCGATCAGTAGGCCCTCCACGGAAATGTCGGCTTCAAAATTATTGGTTTTCATAACGAAATTAATCCTGTCTCCAGCGTTCACTTTGAGAGGCGTGCCAAACGTGCTGACATTCGAGTGCTGATTCTCGGTCTTTTCAACGCTGTATCTCTTATCACTCTCTACTCCATTCACCATGAGATTGACGACTGCTCTGTTATTCAAATCTGTGGAAGTCAGACCCATTCAAATGATTTCGCTTCCCAACAGCATGGGATATCCCACCTGACCGTGTTGCTATCCACTACCTCCGTTTCCGAAGGACCACTCGGCTTTTCCCTCCTCTAACGTGCTGCTCTCCTCGGCCCACACAGTGATCAATTGCCTGGCATATTTGACTTTCTCCATCACCGAAATCAGGGTGCAGGCATCCGACATGTGCACGGGATCTGCCAGATTCGTGAGCACGTGTCCGCCCATGTCTAGTTTACCTTCCATGATGTCGCCCTTACTCCAGACCCAGTTGTCGTCCACATACTGTCTGCTGACCGTGCTGGAATAGAATTCGGGATCGAGATTGAGACTGAATAAATTCTGACCTTCATGTTGATGCCGCCCTCCATGGTTCCGCCGGATTGTTTGTTCAGGTAGAGATTGTCCACTTGCAATTTTATGTATTCTTGATATCGTATCACGGCAGAATCCATGTAGCCCTTGATGACCGTGGTGGATTCCTTGTCAGCATCGTCAATCTTCGACAGATTCAATATCTTGTTGAATCCCGCATTCAGATCCGATTTCATTTCTCGTCTGCCAGACTTTCTCTGCTCTAGATCTACGCAGTGTTTGGTCGCCACGTCCTTGGGATTCGTGGGAGTGGCCACGTTTGTTATTTTGTTAGAATTGGCATTCAATTCCGATTGCATCATTTTCTGAATGTATCTACCTCTCAGGTGTTCCAGAATCGTGTGTGAGAGTTGTCCACATATATCTTGGTCGTGGCATCAGTGGAAACTATGGGATTCACGACATTCACCAAACGTTTGGATTTCAGATTGAGATCGTCGGTCATAGCTTTATCCACGTAATTATCTAGCATGATTCGTTCAAAATCCGCATTCCCCCTTCAACGTATTTTTTAGTCGCTGCATCTGCGAGATCTACCGGCTCAGAAAGATTGTAGAGCTTGTTATCATTCATGTTCAAATTCCTCTCGAGGTTTGTATCTCCGAACGTAACGTTCGTCCAAGTTGGCAACGGCATAACCATCGCCAACTTCGAGCGTCTTCCTCTTCTTTTTAGGTCGACTTTCGTCGTCACTCCTACCAAATTTATTGACTGGCATGTTGTTTTGAGGCTTTTTGTTTTAAAAAATATATTTCAACACAGTTTTTTAAAAATGAATTATTTTTTCACTTATTTTTTTGGGGGGGTTCTATTTGATTAAGTTTTTTTTTTAAAATAATTGTTTACCTTTATATATATTATAAAAAAAATCTCTCTCTAAGGTAAATCATTGAGAATGTCTTGAAACTGATCTCCTTCCGACCATCTCTTGATAACGTAGAGACATAGGTGACCGCAAACACTTGATCTGGCGATTGCACTTGTTCTGTGTTGTAACGAACCACTGATTCATCGAAATAGTTCTTTATTTCTTTCAGCATCAAGATTCTGTAGCTGTCAAAATAATAATTCTCATTCCCGTTCTTGAACCACGCCACCCAGTGAGTGCCTTCACCCAATAAATCGTCCAGATTTAAAATTCTGCGTTCTGATTGTCATCATTGAGGTCTTCTCTTCAGCAAGGCATCTCTGGAAAACACGCCTCGAAAATCTTTGATTTTCCAGTCCTTCGCTGCATTCGACAGATCGATGTTGGATAGGAGTTCGTTAGGTAAGACGACACCTTCTACAGATATCTGTATTTTCTTATTCATAAATGTATATTTTTCTATTTATTTTATTATAATTCACTAAATGACGTAATTTTATCTTTTTTCTGTTTTTCTTTTTCTTTTTAAACTAAATCTCTCGATGTCTCTATTGACTTCCATAATCTTGAATTCGTCTTATTCCTCTTGATTTTCTGGAATCCCATTGTTCTTAATCATATCCAAAGCCCAATGTCCGAGCGCCAAAGTGCTTATTTTATCGTCTAACATGAATCTCTTATCGTCATCAGCCATCAGCAAAATCTTGTTGACTATTTCGGTATACACGTCATGATTGTCACTTCGAATCGATTTCATAGTCTTGTACACCAGCCCACTTCCGAACAGACAATCTTTATACTCTCAGAAAGACATGTTTTTCTTCACCACGCACGCTTTAACCCCTTTGCACTTCTTGATCTCTTCGCCTTCTAGGCGATAATCGTACAGTTTGAGTCTCAAACCCACGAATTCAACGATTTGTTTACCGCCGCTCTCATCCTTAAATTTACCCAAAACCTTCTTGTTGTTGTTCAATTGAATGTTGGACGGGTGATCGACGGGGTAATTGCCCGTGTCAAACCATGCGACCACATCCGGAGATATATCTTGGTAGATGTCTTTTGTCTCTATCTCGTAAACCAAACTGTCCATGTCAGTGAACAGTAGTTTGGCTTTCTCGCCAAATTTCCATTTGATGTAATCATAGTGAAACTCATACATCAATCGCTTGCTGATATCTATGATGATCGGTCCGAGATAATAGGGTTTGTCGAACATCAGGTGCGTCTTTTGCATGTGAATGGCCATTAGATTTTCATCAAATATGGTTCGGTATCTGTAATTGGGTTTTGGCACTAATTTTTTAGCTCTTTTCTCGGACATGAGTCACGTGCTGAGTCGAATGTCGGTTCTCTTCCTGATGTTTTCCATCGATTTACCGCACACACAGTTGTTCATGAGTTTGAAGAAATCGTTTTCGAAATCGTTCTCGGCTCGAATTCTGAGATTGATGTTGAGATTGATGTATTTTTTCATCCAAGGCTCTTCGTAGAATCGAATGACGCAATGTATGTCGAGTAATTTCATCCCGTATTGTTTAAAATTCTTGCTGTAGACTACGTACTTACGTTTGTTAAATAAATTGGGAATGAGTTTTTTGTCGGCTTCTTCAACTGGTTCCATTCGTTCGGGAGCCAGCGGATAATCGTTGTGCAGGTGGTGTAATTCTTCCAGATAATTCAAATCGTCTTCTAAAATGCAAGGATAGTCTCTCCATTTTTTCATCTCTTCCGGTTCTGTCACCCATTTGAAATTTCCAATTGGTAAAGGATGACTCATGGCCCAAACATACAGATTAATAGCATTCTAACACTGTATGTATTTATTCGATCACGCTTGTTTTGTTTTATGAGTACGAAAGTGATCTACAGAATATCATCATCGCTGAAAACAGAGAATTCGACAAGAGCGATTTGTCGTTACCCTACGGACGTTACATATATCCAAAAAACTCTCTTGGACTCGTGAACAAATTGGGTGGTGAGAGCACGTTGACTGAAGTAAAAAAACTTGCAAAAGTAAAGAAAAACATTCAACATATATGCGAAAAAGGAGAAGACACGACCATTAACAAGCCAATAATGGACTTGGAAGTATTAAAAAAATACATAGAGAGATCGATTAGTGAAGAAGGGAAAAAAAGAAAAAGTAATGAGATCTAGAGATGTTCAGTCTCTCCAGATCTCATTACTTTTTTCTTCTTCTTCTTCTTCTTCTTCTTCTTCTTCTTCTTCTTCTTCTTCTTCTTCTTCTTCTTTTCTTCTTCTTCTTCTTCTTCTTCTTCTTCTTCTTCTTCTTCACTATCGCCCATCTATATTCTAATAACGTTTCCTTTTTTCTCCACTTTCAACATTGATTCTTCTTTTCTTTTTTTTTGTGATATATTACTTTTTTTATAATAACACATTTCATTCCCTCTATCATATTTATGAACGAATGTGGTGCATCACTTGGCAACACTCACATCATTATTATTCTCTTCAGAAGGTGATGGTGGTGGTGGTGGTAGAAAACAACTCACTTCTTCCTCTATTTTTTCAATTCTTTTTCCAGTTCTTTCCTGAAATATCCATCATTATCATTCAAAAAGGTCTCATAATTGTTTTTATCCATTTTTTTTATATTATTTTTTTTTATACTTTTTTAATTTTTTTTTTTTTTTTATAATAACATACTCAAAAGTGGTATATCCTTAAACGGCGACCAAACAGCAAACCCTTAACCTTACCGAGTTGCTCAATGTCCTGTCCTCTCTTCAGATAGAGACCGTAGAGAGTAAAAAGTTTGCCGCCTCTCATAGGTTCTAGATACAATCCTTTACCATCGTCTATGTCGATGTGACACATGACTCCTCCCTTCTTCAAAAACAGTCTGCTGCCACCCATTAATTTCTCAACTCCTGAACTCGCGAGTCCTGAGAGCTCTCACGCTGAGAGTCTTCCCGAGAATGGGCAATAGTTTTTCAGCAAGTCCTGCCAATAGTGGTAGGAAACCGCCTTTCATTCTCAAATTGTATCTCAATTGAGCATTACTCAATCTCACCGTCAACCCTCTCCCATCACGAATCGCTGTCTCCATCCTTTTGATTTGAGTTCTGGTCCAGGCGATCGAATCCTGACTGCCAATCGTCAGATCTTTGTGAGTGAATTTGAATCTCACCGCCTCACCTCGAGTTTTTAATCCTCTCAGGAATTTCTTCCTCTGTCCTGCAGATATGTTCACATTTTTATCCACGTATTCACCCATATTCATTTTTTCTTTTAAATATATTTGTTCAATTGTTTTTTTTTGTTTAATGATAATTATATATTAAATAATTTTTGTAAATTAATATTGTGTTTATTTTCTTTTCTTATTTATATATATATATATATATATATATACACAATATTTTTTTTTTTGTTGGCTTTTTGTATTTCTCTTATGTGAAATCGTATCGTCACCCTCTCTCCACGAAGATCTAACAGCTCACCATTTTGATCCATCAACGTGGTTTTGATACTATACAACGTGTCTAAAATCATGGGTAGATAAACTAAATTTCGAGGTTGTTCCACGAGCTTATAACCCGGCGACACGTTTGGAAAGAAGGAATAGATCGTTGGTTGTGCGCTACCATTCACATAGCTTCCAGCAATCATGTGCACATTCACCAGAATACTATTGATGGTGAGAATGTCGACCATATTTTTTGGATGCTGCATGGCCTCAATACATCTTTCGATCGAATCCCAGCATCTTGCTGGTCGAATCGTCTGTGTTGAAATCCACTCAAAATTATCTTCCAAATCCAACATCGTCTGTAGGGTATTAGGGTTGGGTGCGAGTCTGATCTTGTTGCTTCCCTTTCCACCTGTCTTCATTCGTGTCTGAATGTAATTGTTCAAATCATCTATGTCGTAACTTCCTTTGGGAATTTGAATCTCCAACCAATCCACTCCATCAGAATACTTGAACGAGTTATTCTTTTCGGTGACGTTGGGAAAGGAATAAATAAGTCTCCAGATTCACCAACGTCATCTCGTAACTTTTCTCCCTATTCAATTCGATCGAAGGTGTGAATTTCGTCGCGAATCGAGACAAAACGCCACTCACCACGATTTGAACGGACTGTTTTGCAGCCGTATTCTTGGCTATCCATTCTAAAAATTCTCCTTGTTCGAACATTATTTTTATTCTTATTTATTTTTAAAAATAAATCTAAATTATTGATGATTTATTATTATCTTTAATTTTTGTTTTCACTCTCTATTTTATTATCATCAGAAACATAAAACTTGTCAAATCTGCTCTGATATTTTCCGCGATTAAATTCGCTAGTCAAATTGATCACAACAAAATTGTGAAGTCCTCCATCCCAAACCCTCTTGCAGAATCTCCTGAATTCTTCTATGCTCGTGTCACTTGTAACGTGATCTCCGTAGATGTGATTGAGATTCTTGAGATCCTGGCGAAAGAGACACAGGAAATTAGCGTTCTCCCTTATCGTTTGTCTGGGCAGTCGAAAATAATTCTGAGACAGGTAGAAACAGTCCACGTTGCTGTGACGACCCCTAACGTAATACGATTCGCATCGGTTCTGTCTCTCCAAAAGCAGATTGTCGAAAATCATGAGATTCTTAATTTCCGATTTAAATTCCCTGGGATCTGGAACGACGCTCGCATTCTCGTAAAATCGACACTCAACGTTTGAAGACGCATTTCTCTTCATCAATTCCATCACCGCACCATCCAAAATGGTAGAAAGAGAAGCTTTGCTTTTGTCGAATTCCTCCCTACTGTCGAAAATTCTGGCTATGATGTCCTTGGGCAATCTACGATCCATGCACTTTTGAAGCAATCTGTATTTGGGTTGAAACAGACTCTTGCCAAACACGAATAATCTGTCGTAATCCAACCAGCCAGGTTGCGACAACAGATTCATCAACAGATTGGTCTTTCCACAATTCGATTTTCCCACTATCAAGCCTATTATGCTCTTGGGAACTCGTTATTCGACCTCTTGGTCCTGGCGTCGTTCCAAGACATATCTTTGATGTTCATCTTCTTTTATTTTTTATTTTTTTAGATTTTCAAACTTAATTTTTTTCAAACTCGGTTTATAAATATTATTATTATTTATTTATATTACACCATCATGGGTTCTCTTCAATCCAGATCCACTCGTCATTTCGGTTAAATCTTGTATGGGTACCACAGCATCCTTAAAATCTTTCCAACTTTTTGGCGATCACTTTAACGTAGCTCGCTTCACCGGTGCACTGATCAACTTATTGATCAATGCATCCGCCATCCTCTTGCCAGCCACCAAAGCGATCTTACCACTAGTTTTCTTACCAGCATCCAAAGCCGTCTTCTTAGATTTACTTTTTTTATTTATTTATTTTTTGGTTTTTCTCTCTACTTATTACATATCAATCCTTCAATTCGTTCATCAACCTTTTATAATCTCGTGTATCCAAGACCTTCTGCCTCAACAATTCGTCACATATACTCACTATCTGATTATCCACTCCAGTATTACCAGCGCACTGACTAGCCATCAACAATTTCAATCTCTCAAGCAGAGCGTCGGAATTGCGGGGAAGAAAAGTGGTTGTCACTCCCTTTCTCGTCACCAATTCGACGAATTTCTTATTCATATCCCATGTGGGTTTCACCACCTTCGTTCACTTGTACCCTCTGTTAGCCTTGAGTCTCGCCTCTCTGGCATCGTTATTCCTCTTCATGGCGTGGGTCTGAACCAGAATGTCACCGTAATTGTCGAAATCCTGATCTGTGTAATCTCCAGACTTGTCAAAAAGGAGCAATTTGTGCAGTCTAGGAGTTAATTCATACCTATTTGAAGCGATGATTAAATCCTCATCATCCATTTCCACTTCAGTATCACCCACGAATTTCCTACCGCTCGAATCCTCGCGAATTCCATACAACAGATCTCTCTTACCACCATCGTCAGGTGATGTGACGCTACTAGTGGTAATAGTTGAAGCTGTATCATCATTCTCGCTCAAATCAGTTTCGATTCTCATGGGAGCGTAATCTGGTGAAGATCTTTGGAAGGAAAACTGCCTTGTAAAACTATCAGGCAACGAACCTGTTTTCAAAGAACTCTCTTTTATAGGTCTCAGTTCCTCGACAATCTCCTTCTTGCTTCGTTGAATAGTTTGGTGGTTTCTCGTCTTAATTCCATCTCTCCCAGTCGTCTGCTTCTGTCGGCGGATCGAATGCTTTTCTTGACTCATTCATATTCGTCGAGGAGTTCATCCCTTCGCTTGGAATCTTTGATGTGTTAAAACATTTTTGTTCTCTCGATTATTAATATTTCTTTTTGGAGTGTGGTAACGTCGATTATTTTATTATTCTCAAAATTAAATGTGGTTATTTTTATGTTTTTAAATAAATAAAATTTTATGTCTTTAATATATATAACTAAAACCAGTTGGAAAGAAAAAGAAAAACATTACAAATGAAACCTCGATAATGTGTCGGTTCAAACGCGTTAAATCACATCAACAGTTATTTCCAACAATGACAAACTTAGAATTAATCTCAGATAAACATCGATAAATACAGCACTTTCAAACTCATTTAAATCACATAGACAGTAATTTTCCTCACATTGAAAAACAAACTTGGAGTCGATCTCAAAATAAAACCATCGATAAATGTGTTGCTCCAAACGTGTTAAAAATCATATCAGCGATTATTTTCTCACCATGGAGAAAACGCAAATAGTTAAAATCTCAAATAAACATCGATAATACAACGCTTTCAAACGCGTTTAAATCACATGGACAGTTATTTTCCTCACACTGAAAAACAAACTTGGAGTTGATTTCAAAATAAAACCATCGATAAATGCGTTGCTTCAAACGTGTTAAAAATAATATCAGCGGTTATTTTCTCACCATGGAGAAAAGACAAATAGTTAAAATCTCAAATAACATTGATAAATACAACGTCTCGAAATGCGTTAAATCAGAAAGCAATTAGAATTAATCATTTGAACTGGTTTCTTTTCATTCATGAGATGGTTTTTTCGGTTTAAACAGAATTCATGCCGTCAAAAAAGCAGAATACTGTTTGAGGTAATGGCACAATTTCTGATTAACATATCTTCAAAAGAGCACACTTTTCCAAACGGGAAAAATGTTCTCTCGCATTTCGGTTCGAGAAACATTAATGAAACGCTTTTTGATGAGACACACTTCTTCACTATTGTCGCCTATTAAATCAAAACTCAATTTACATCTTTAAAAACGCTTTTAAGTGGAACACAATTTCACCATTTGATTTATTGAATGAAAAACCGTTCATTTACACATGCATCATTAAACACCTAAGTGGAGATGAAAACTCGACAAAACTGATCTATTACAATTTACCTCAAAACTCGTAACGATTTTTATTTTTCGTCTCTTCCCCCCCCCCCCCCCCCTCCACTCTTCGCTGTTTTTTCGTCTGCGATCGATCGCACCGCCGTCTAGACCACGATTACAACCTAGAGAGAAAATTTCCATCCATTCTAATTTTCGACATTTCTTAATTTTTATATTTTGCTGTTCTGAAATCTGCACTAGTTGGTCATCGTGATCTAGATGTTTCGATCGACCGTTGGCGAATGTTGGGAAAAAATTTTGGGATCAATTTTCCTGGTCCAGAAACCGCAATCGTTTTTGCTGACCAGATCACACCCACTGCCGTCTAGAACGCGATCGCGAACGCAGGTGGTCCAGAAGCCACAAACGCATTTTGATGGTGGTCCAGAATCCGCAAAGCGTTTGCCAGCGTTCACCAAAGATCGATCGAAACGTCTGACCCACGATGGCGAACGTTGAGAGAATTTTAGGTCGATTTCTTCGATTTTCGTAGATTTTCCTTCCGCGCGAATTCTGCTGAATTCGCACTCGTTCACCAACGGCTGATTGAAACGTCTAGACCACGATAAGCTACTTGTGTGGCTTCTGGACCAGATGTACAAAAACATGTTTGTACATTTCGTGTACATTTTAACACTGAACTCTAGGGGTACATGTACATGTACGTGTACATGTACATGTACAAGAGAAAAAAGTGGTCCAGAAGCCCCCACTTATACCTACTGCCGTAGATTTGTCTTCAAACTGATAAATTGAACAGCAACAGTGGAATTGCAAATTCTCCCAAATAAACCAGGTGATCACAAAATTATTCTCATACCAAAGTGATGAACTGCGATTGTATACACTCTAGTATGGTCGCGGTAGGCAAAAAGAGGGTCAGCCTGGTAGAGAAGCAATTTGGGTGTTACTGGGCGCGGGTTGATTTCCTAAATAACATATATCTAAAGACCATGTTTGAAAAAATTGTATTTAGCGCACTTAGAAATGAGGTCCCTTTGGGCTTTTCATATCGATTTTTCAGTTGCTTGCCTTCAATTCTGTGGATTATAGCAGTTAATATAGAACAGGTAATCTGAATATATGATATGCATGTAATTAGGAACGGCTCTCTTAATACTGATGGGCTCGCAGAAAGTTGTTCCCATAATGCAGTTCACGGCATTCATTAAGAGAACAAAAGCTTCTGCTTGATATGCAGTCTTCAATTCTCCGAAAGTTTTAAAAAAAATAATGGAAAACACAAGGTGTTGTTGATGACGGAAATGCAGGATGAATCGAAATGGCACAATACAGAACACCCTGCTTTTCCTTCATCAACAACACCTTGTGCCTTGCATTATTTTTTACTCCCAATACTATTAGGGGGCTGTCTCCCACAATGATTGCTTAACCCTTTAACATATCAGCCAAGAAAATAGAACATTTACTGAAATAAGACCTGCATAGCCGATATTTATTTCAAAGAAATCATGAAAATATGGGTGTCGTTTTTAACATATGCTACAACATTTTTATGCTAAGACTGTTCTAATAACATTGATATTTTGTGTTGCAGTGTTGTTAATGTCCTCATGCATCCTTTGTCCAAAGTTTAATAGGCCAGGAGGCATGTCACGCCTGTCAAAGCAGTTGATTGGAGAGAACAATAGGATTAAATATAAATACAAATGCCAAAGTCATAAAAATAAGAAAACAATTTATTCCCTTTTCAGTGATACTGGCATCATTTGTTGGATATGGTGGGAGGATTCCAATAAATGATACCTGCAAATCCTTCGATTTGTTCCGTGAATATGCATCAATAATTTACGTGTCATGCCGACTGTCACACCGTGAGGTACCGCTGGGGGAGCCATTCCAGTTTAAACTGAAACGGGCTGATTCACCGCTATTTGCGCCCCACCGTGTGTCAGCCGATGTGGACCTCCCATTAAGAGACTTGTATTATTCCAAGATTTATACGATAGTTTATGACGGGATCTGTTGTTACTGGATGCTACCCTGAACTGTGTTAACAATATATTGAGCAGGTTGTTTCGGGATATTGGCAATATTGAGGTACCAGTCGTCCGCTGGAATCTATAATTATTTCCCCCTAACTTATTTTTTATACGAGAACAAATTATTGGCAAAAGAATATGAACACTCATCCCTCATTAGGAATTAGACTAATTACTTCAAGTCCGATCACTTCATCACAGTCTGTTGCGATTTTTATTTTTGTAGGGAGTGTCAGGTAGACAGCCAATCTGGCTACGTCACTTCCCACGGTATGCTGAATACATTATCTGTAAAACATTTATCTGTAAAACGTTTTTATATGTACACCGTAAATAAAGAATCTGAATCTGAATTGGCTGGCGTTATCATCACAGGAGAAATACACACTGAAGGATTTCAAGATAAACTTCAAATTTTGTTTTATTTTATTTGTCTGTCAGACTTAAGGGCCTATATAAGTAATGAAATTTTGTTTGTCTTGAAAATTCTCACCTCCGATATTCCTTCAATTTAAATTAAATATACACAAAATGTACATCAAAATGAAGGCTGGGAAGTATAGAACACGAAATACATGTGTAATCAACTCATAGAGTCGACTGTAGGCACCACTGGTTCCTGGAAGTCTGCTGCCGTATTCGCACCAGAACTGATAATTTAATAATATTTCACGAAAACAACGTGTGGCCAAATGTGCTTTACATATCCAAGAACAAAGCTAGGGGATAAAAATTCTTCACAATACGGCGACAGAGCAGCATTGTGGAAAATTCCAAAGCCCTTGCTTTTGTTTACGTATGAGTATACTTTCGATTTCCGGTCGACGTCATCGGACAGAAAAGGCATGTAAAAACAACGCCATCTAAAATCAATAAGGAAAAAGATCGCCTTCATACAGTATACTGTTATTAGATAGAGATTGCACAGTTGCCATATTCGATGTAAGGTATCATGATACCTGTTGAAATTTCTTAGAATTACGATTTTCTTTTTCGATGGAAATTCGTGGTAACGTGTGATTTTGCGCATGTCTCTCTAACATGGAAACCATCTTCAATAAAAAATGCAGACAGTGTTGTCCTTTTCCAAAATGTAGTCCTATCGCTGTATTCGAAAGTGTTTTGAATGCCTAGCTTTGTTCTTGGATATATGAAGCACATTTAGCCATAAGTTGTTCTGATGAAATATTATTTTATGATCAGTTCTGGTGCGAATACGGTAGCAGACTTCCAGGAATCAGTGGTGCCTACAGTCGACTCTATGAGTTGATTAAATATGTGTTTCGTGTTCTATACATTCCAACCTTCATTTTGATGTATAATTTGTGTATATGTAATTAGAATTTAAGGAATATGAGGGTGAGAATTTCAAAATAAACAAAATTCCATTACTTATATAGGCCCTTAACCCAAAACTTTACTATGAGACCAAAAACTGTTGTGTTTATATCATGTTTAAATATATTATAATTTTATTTAATGATTTGCTCAAAACACATATTAAACATTTCCAGGATCTCAACTGCAATAAAAAAGAAATAAATATTACTCAGTTATTTTGCAGACTATTATATTATATTACTATTACTTGTAATAAAAGAATCTCTATTACTTATTACTTTATATTACTTTCAAAACTGCAATATATTATACTATATTATATTACTTATTAGTTATTATATTACCCCAGCCCTACTCATGGGACGGTACCATTCACTCAGTCTGTCACTTGATAAACGGCTTCGAAAGTGTGCAATTTTCTGTGATATTTCCAAGGCATTTGGAAGAGTTTGGCACAAAAGGCCTTTTTTCTTAAACTACGGTAGTATGGTGTCAATGGTAATTTTCTGAAATAAGTGAGTGATTACTTGCAAGAAAGAAAACACAGAGTTCTTGTAAACTCCACATTTTCTGATTTCCAATTTATTAAAGCTGGTTTGCCACAAGACTCTGTCCTTGGCCAGTTTCTCTTTCTGATCTAAATTAATGATATTCCCGAAATCATTGATAGCTAGACGTTATGCTGACGACACCTGTCTAACAGATACAAACAGAGACATTCAGAACACAAACATAACTCTTAATATAAACCTAGAGTTTATTAAAAGTTGATATCATCAGTGGCTGGTCTCATTTAACATCGCAAAAACTGAAGCGATTTTTTTTTTTCTATTATGGGGCTGGAGACCAAATTGATACACCAACCTTAGTGCTTGACAACATCCCCATCTCTCTTACTAATGAGCACAAACATCTTGGACTAATTATTCAATCAAATCTTAACTGGGATGCACAAATAACTGAAGAATGTGAAAAAGTGAATGCGCGGTAAGCATTTCTACGCAAATTGAAATACATTTTAAACAGATAAACCCTAGAAAACAATTACCTGACTTTTATCCAGCCCCTAATGGACTACGGGGATGTAGTCTGGAACTGTGCTTCGCATTGTATGCTACAAAATATACATCACCTGCAGTATGACGCTGCAGGAATCATAACAGGCCTAATGCCTTCCGTCTCTGTTGATCGCTTCTGTCTTAACTTGGTTCGACGTCCACGCAGAAACTTCGTGAAAAACATAAATAATGTACTCTTATTAAAATTATTAATAATGAGCCACCTAATTACCTTAGCTCCGTGCTCTCGCCAAGAACCCATGGTGTCACAACATACAACCACCGAAACCAACAAGATTTAAATGTTATTCTTCCAGAACTGAGCATTTTAAAAAATCAATTTTTTCCAACGACCACAGATCTGGAACAACTTGCCGGATACGTTAATCTGAGATTTCAAAAAGACATACACAAAGCTGTACTATATTCCTAAACCTCCTGTTTATTTCCGCAAAGGTAAAAAAACCAATATTCTTCATATAAAATTGCATAATAATTGCAATGACATAAATTTCAAAATTACATATAGGAAACCCCCCGAGCATGAGTGTGGGAAAATCCATATCGTTATTTCTTTGTCTGTCCTCGGGTCAACCACATTAGAAATACCTTATATTACTTCAATCTCTTATTGATTTTCATATAACATCCGAATTAGATCTCCTTTACGGCAAGCCAACACTGGCAACTAAACAGAAGTGTTATGTTTTCCTCAAAGCTCAGTCATTCATTTTCGCTAGTGCCCGCTTCACATGAAATATGCAAGTGTACCGCTTACGATATCCCCGCCTTAACACAAAATCCGCGGGCTTAAGGTTTACAGCGTCCCTGCCCAATCTCATTTACCAATCGACACGCTGTACTGGGCTTGGAGGCGTGTGGACCCGTCCTTTTCATGGAAACCTGTTTCATCAGTATATCGTGTAAATATGGTGTAAATATCTAAAATTTGTAAAATTATCAGTAATCAAATTGCCGTCTCTTGTGTGAGATTAGCTGCAACCTCATACGGAGAGGACTTTTTCATAAGTCGCATAACTTGTACTCATATCATTTTGGATCTTTTGGCAAATAAAATATGTTTAAAGTAATCTAAATTTTGAATGGGGCAGAATTTACTCAAAGTAGTAAATTTTAATCTATTTGGTACTTCAGAGAAACAGGTTTTATCATGACTGTAATATTTACCCATTCTTAATATGGGCCAGCCATTACATTATATAAGTGTATCATAATGCAATCAGATAATCATATGTCCACAAGAACCTATTTCAGTTGGATTATGGGTGGATGTGGGCACCCAGTGCTTGAGGAAAAAATAGTACACAAGTGTTTGCATATCATTGGTAATTGGGGTCTATTGTTTGAAATGCTTATTACAGCATTATAAGCTTATGTATATGCTTATCCGAGTTTGGGTTGGAGAAATGGATCCAGGGGATCCCCCTATTCGCCGTAATTACTTGGAATTTACCCAAAATTTCCCGGAATTACTTATATTTTTCCGATATTTCCCAATGTAAAACAACTTTGATCTTGAAAATACTTGCAAGGCCTATGTCATTCATATGAGGTTGATATCTGAAAATTGAAATGCATTTGATTTTGACGAAAGTATAGTTTTTTAGATCTCACTTGATGAAAGAACACTTAATTTTGTTTTATTTTAGTTAGCTTTATTTTTGACGTTTTCATGTCATTTCATGTTTTCATATGTTAAGCTGCCTACCTTTCTATTTTCTGACATTCCAACACCAGAGACCTCAAGAGATACTTCTTTCGTATTTTAAAATACATCATAAGAAATACTTCAATTTACTAAACGTCCTTTTTTATTCAAATTAACCTAATATACTCAACACTTGGAGGGTAATTACAAAGTGAATTTGACTCATTTCCAAAACATGTTGTGCTTGACGGAAATGCCATTGTGTTATTACAATGAATTGGTGTAAGAGGTAAATATAAATGTTGAGGTGGTAGCACTTCACATTTAATTAAGTCCTTGTATTGCTTGATATCACCCATATTATCTTTTGATAAAATGTCGGGATGACCTACTGGGTACATTCTGTATTTCTCAACATAAGGCTATAATGAACACAGTCAATATATTTAATTTCTGTTGATTCATCACTTCTGTGAAACAATTTAATAGCATTTGTCTTTCCCACCAAAAATAGCATCATGTGGTTTAATTTGTCATAGGTGTGGAAAAAATGTGAAAAATGAGAACGTATTTGCACATTTCCCGCAATTCACATTCCCAAAAGAACTTCTAACTTATAACACAGGTTCTTTAAAAAACATTTCATGATTAATGATATCTTGATACAGACATCTGTGAGAAATTTGGCGAAAGGGTGAAATTTGTCTTGATTTGAATAACAGATTGGACAAGAATGAAGAAAACCATTCCTTGTATTCGAAAATGGTGTTCGTCTTTGCAGAAAATCCACCAATACATTTACCAAATATCTAAACTTACCCAACATTCCATGCATTCTGAATATAAATCCCAGTTAACCTGATTCATATTGTTAGTCTCGAACATCATTAATAGAATATGAAACTTGATTAGGGTAACCTATATCAGAATTATGACTGGCAGTATTTTATCGCATGCCCCCGGTAGTGTGATACCTTTTCTGAGTTGGTTAATAACATAATTTTTAATAATTTTTTTTTCTTAATATACCACAACCTTTCCTTAAAATATCACCATCAGATCGACAACACATTTCCATTTCCTGATCAAAGTCAAATATTGCATTGTTACTTGTTTTTTCATGGTACCATTCAAAAAACGCTTGAGTTTTACCTGGTGTACATACTGTACAGTCGCCCTGGGGTGGTTGTAATCCACACGTGGGCAGTGATGCCCACGCATGCGTTTACCAGGTAATAAAAATCGTCAGGAGCAAAATTTTAATTAATGAAGCACCGGATTGTACCCGGTGCTTCATTTATTAAATTTTCGATGATTATTCCTATAATTATTGTTCGGAATCTGATATTAATGGAAATATTGCCCACCGTAGAAAGTGACCAGTCCACGGCGGCCGTACTATATATACTGTCTGGAGAATAAAATATTGAATCTAAATGAGTGCCATGATAAAATTCATATTATTTGTGTAGCCAAGATGTGGAAAGTAACCCTTGGCAAGCTCTTTGGGGGTTAAATGTTTTCGAGAATTCGTCAAACCTCATAAGAAAAAAGCCAAGTGAATCAATAAGTTGTACTTTATAAGCAGAAAGGGAAATAATTTTATTTCACTGTATAATAATAACATCAGGCTTCATACTGCCTTTTCGATTAAATTTCTCAAAACGAAATGGGCATCAAATCTTGTCCCTCTCTGTACATCAATAGATAGCCATTCTCAAAATTCTTGTAAAGTTTTTTCTTCTTTAAAAATGTTTCCATAAAAGTCACAGGAAACACAATTTTATTTTAAATCTTTTCTATACATTCCCTATCACTTTATAGAACACAGTGTCTTAAGAGGTTTCAAAATCATATAAGACAAATGGATTTTAGGTGGAGGGTTCATCCTCCTTAGGAAAATATTGTGGGATGAAACATTCATGGTTATTAGCATCCACCAACTTTTTGAACAATGTACATTTTATTCAACCTCCCACGAATGGGTTGATTTTTCACCTCCATTCCACATTGTAAGTACTTACAAATTAATTTACAAATAGATGTTTCATAGCTTGTTTTCAGTGGTTGGCAAAACAAGTTTTGCTCCTTAAATGTTTCCCACCCTTTTCACAAGGTTTGTGTTTTCTCAAAAACATAAGTTTCCCTCTTTCTACAAGAAATACACCCATAGGGATACTTATGCATTTATTTATTACTTATACTACAATGTAAGAGCGCGGTGGCTCAGTGGTAGACTGTTGTACTTCTATGCTAGAGGTCCCGAGTTCGAGACGACCCGCGTTGTGTCCTTGAGCAAGGCACTTTATCCCAGTTGCCCACATGGGGGCACGATGACGTCGTGTACTAAGGCGTACTGCACGTCGATGGTGCATATGTCTTCAACCGCTGTAACCCTGCTTGAGGGAAGCTTGAACATAGTTAGAATGTTGAGGAGCTGGCAGTCGCTCGTCGATGCTCGGTGGTTCTCTCCGGGTACTCCGGCTTCCTCCACCCATAAAACTGTCACGGTCACGATTAGCCATTGTGCATAAGTATGTGGCCGTAAACACCAATACATAATAAATACTACAATGTTCGCACCAATATCTACACGCCAGAAGCCTTTGATAGATGTAATGATATATATCAAAGTGGTGATCCCGAAAATAAATATGAATAACTTTACTGTCAGCTTAAGTTTCTTGGCGAGAAAAGAAACCCATCTTTAATTAGGGCCTCGCGAATCACACATTTTCGATACAAATCGAATCTAGAATCGAATCATGTCTATTATTCGAAATCGAAATGAACCTCGAATCGAATCAGTGGTGTCTTGAAGATGGTCGATGGGGTTAGGGTGCTATAAACCTGATTTGTTCCAACTGAGATGGCTCAAGTCCCGACTGATAAAATAATCCAACATCATCAAGGCATGACTTCGTCGAAGGCATGCCTTGATAATGTAGTTGAGAGTATTACCCTGTAAAGATTATAGTTCATCGTCGACATTGTTTGGAAACCTTAAATTTGCATTTAACTGGTATATGTTTTGAGAGACGATGAAGATGACCGATACAAACTATATTCCTATGAAAAGATTCGAGAGGAAGCGAATCGGGCAGCAGATTTCGAATCGAAGCGAATATCTACTTAAGATTCGAAATCGAATCGAATCTCGAAGCTTCGCAGGGCCCAGTTTTTAATGTGCTAATTTCTAATTTTAATGACACAAGTGGGGTACAAAAAGTCTTGAATTGTTTTCATTTCTTGTCAGCCACAGGGGCAAGTTGAATCAACTCCAGCTCTTCTCAACAAGTCTTCCGCTTCAAGTTTCTGAAAATTTTCATCTGATTTTCGAATCTTTTCCCATCAGTATTACTTTATTTAATATAGCATTTTCCAACAGCAACATCCCGCGCAAAACATATTACATCATTTGAATTATAAATCTGTATAATACTTTTATCATGGGGCCAAAGTTGAGAAATTCCAAACAATGTGGAGCCTTTTTACTGCTTTCACGAGGTAGTATTATATATATAACCTCTGTGAATCGTTCTCCATCATTTAATAAAAAATTGTGATTGTACTGTAAAACCTAATGGATCTAATAATAATGTTTCTATGAGGGAAGGATTTAGAATGAATGATAAAAATAGGTGACAAATTGAAATTAGAATTTTGTTAGAATCTTTCGCAAAACACAACTTTTTAAAATCTTCTACAAAATTATTAAACGAGAAATCTAAAAATTTATCTGGTTTGTCATTGTCAAATTCTTCAATGTTAATTAAAACACAATAGAAGTTGTATAACATTTCCTAGACCGTCGGCAACACTGTTGGGAAATTGTGTAAAATGTTCTAATATCATTCAGCAAATGATTTCTTTTGTTTCAGTTTCTTTAATATAACTTGTTTTGCCACTAGTTGCTGAACACTTCATTGAAACTACCCCCCCCCGCCCCCCACACACACATACCTGTATATACCTTCTGACTGTATAAAAAGATGAGGTAGAGAAACTCCCCTCATCACTTCACTTATACATGTGTAGCAAACATCATTAACTGGTTGATGGCTAAATTAAATTTGGTGGCCTGAATTTGTTCAACAAAATTTGTTTTATTACAAATTATTTTAGAGTGCCCACAGGTACTCTCAAATAATTTGTGATCAAACAAATTTATATTAACAAAATATTATTTGTGTTTGACTGAATAAGAAAAATGAGCAAGGAAAATGTTGGCTTTTGCTCTGCTACCCTAATTTGTTTTGAAAGCCCTGGCAGTGGCTTCTATCACTCAACCAGTTAAAAACTGGAGACTACTAGAGATCCACGTATATTCTGTGGGGACACAATAGGCACAAGCAAAACAGCTCGTTAACCCTTTTTCCAACACGAAAGGCTGACGTCACTTTCAAACAAAAGTTTTGAATAACTAATTTTTTTCCTCATTTTTGCGTCAAAAACATAACTCGAGCTCCAATGAGGGGTCATAAGCTATGTTTTTGAGGCACAAAAATGAAAAATTATTGAAAATTGGATGGTGATCATTGTGAATAGCACTGACCGATTTTAGCTGTTACGTCGGATAAAGCGTTAATGAGTTTTATAAAATAATGTGTAATGCTGGGACATGTTATATTTGCAACAACACTAATCATTGGGCAAATAGTTGCCCATTGAATGGGACAGGATTATGCTACATTTGTAAACTTACTGGACATAATGTAAATACCTGAACAAAACGAAAGCATATTTACTTTTCTATTCTTAAAGTTGGGAACACCAGGTATGGAAATGCAAACAAACTACAGACTTTAAACATTTACCTAGCACGAATAGCAGACGACACCTGCAAACAAAATTCTTGAATAACTATTTTTTTCATTTTTTGCGTCAAAAACATAGTTTATGAACCGTCATTGGAACGAGCCCAACGAGCTCGTTCCAAAGAGGGAGCATAAGCTATGTTTTTGAGACAAAATATGAAAAACGATGAAAATTGAATGGTGATTATTGGGAATAGCGTCAGTCGATTTTGTCCGTTACGTTTGGTGAAGGGTTAATGTTGCGGATGATAGCGTACTTTACAATTGCGTTATTGATAAGCCTGAAAACTAATAAAACAAATCGCTGTGAAGAATGAAAATGATGGGAATGTAGAATCGACAGCACTTGACAACCAACTTAACACAAAGAAAATCAAGAAACTTTAAAGGCATGGTGGAGATAAAGACATGTAGGCCCTATACTGAGTCAAAAAAAGTATAATAAAGTTTGAGGAGCAATTTTTTTAGTATTATCGACTTTAATCCCAAACAAATTATTGTAAATTCATATTTCGAGTCTAGCTGTATGAATTTGCATACTTTTATGTTCTTACTGTTGCCAGCGTCACGTCAGGACGTCGCAATTAAGACATGGGGTGAAATGAAAAGTTCACACATGCAGTCAATAGCGTGTATGTCCACCGTTTGCCTCTTGGATGGCAAGACATCGACGGCGCATGGACCTGATAAGTCTTTGGATGCCACCTTGTGGTATTGCGTTCCACTCCTGCCTTAGAACATTACGTAAATCGCCTAACGTCTGAAGGTCATGAACTTGAAGTCGTACCCGACGGTCCAATTGATCCCCAAAATGCTTGATTGCTACAAATCTGTCGAAAGTGGGGGCCAGGAAAGAAGTTCGATACTCTACTCCTCAAGAAAGTCAGGACAGATACGCGCCACGTGACATCGGGCATTTTATTACACACCCGTAACTGTATTTGTCACGATCACATGGATTTTAGGGGCATGCGGTAATTTTAACCAGAAAGCTCTAGTGCAATCCGATAAAAAGTACCCTTCGCGTGCACAAGTTCTCTCGTTAGACTGGTTCTTATAGTTTGCAGCGTTCAGTGGAATATAACCAATGAGAACCATCGGCTATATTTATCTGTCGGAATTACCGATTCTCATCACAAAATGTTTGATGCACAACTATGCTAAAAACCATAGATATCGGATATCTATGCTAAAAACTGTTGAAAGTCATGAAAGACACATGATCTCTGCCAAGAAATTGAACAGTGAAACTCAACCTTTGCTTTCGTTATGAAAATCGAGGAAAACTTAATTAATTATAGTGCAAAAAAGTCCAATTGGGTTCGATATTGCAGCCAGCCACTAGAAGTTAGAACAGTTCCAAAAAAACTTTGTTACAATGTTGCCCTCATCGCTGCGTGCTGCCGGCGAGTAGACACGGGGCCTACCGTGTAATTGTAATCTTATTCGATTCACACTTCGGCAATGAAGCAGCACGTTTGCCAATGCAAACATACTTTGAAAAGCATATTAAGGTGAAGTTGTCCTCAGGAAGCAAGACTAAATGAATCTTGAATACTGGTTAACAATAACATGAAGCGGAAAAACAGACGACGACACGCCGACAGCGCCTGGAGATGTTTGTTTGACAGCTAGAACATGCAGTTACTAATTAACTATCTCCAATTCCACCCTTACTAGATGACCACCCCCCCTTCCACCCCTGCCCCACTCTAGCTGAATAAAGAAAATACATTCGAAAGAATGAAAAGCCTGGTTTTATAAGAAAAACTCGGTATTTTACATTTGTGGAACCAATGGTTTTTACGTGCTAGTGCCACTAGTAGTGGGTGTTGGGGCAACAGGTTTATTTTATTTTATTTTTTTTGTGGAGGCAGGGTGGAAGGGCTTTTTTAGGGGGATATAGTGTTGCTAAAATATGACTTTCTGGAGATTGTACTGGGGAAATTAAAAAATGTTACCAGCTACCCACTACAGAAATTCTGAAAAATCTCGAGTAGGGTGGAAATGAGACCATGATTAGAGGGAAGTGGTGGTAAATACATGTGGTCTGATGAATGCAATATATTTTCAATTTTATGAGATGACTTCCCTGAAATTCAAAAATAATTATTAGAATATTTAAAACATAGACAATATGACAATATTTTCCAGACACAGACTAATGTGTATTTTTAAATGACTAATTTAGGATTTTTGCTAGTATTTCTGTTTTATACAAGGATATTTCTTATTTTGCTTTAATTCTCAGCAACAAAACTTAAATCGAATGCCACCTATGTGACTTAGTTACATGGGTGTATGCGATGGGGAGGGGGTTGAGGCACTCTCACCCCCTTCACCAATAAGCAGTTAATTTTGCAGTTTTCATTGAAAAGGACTGGTATTTTCGGAACAGAGTGTTCAGAGGGAGGGGTTATTTTTATAATTTTGGCAAATATCAGGGCAGTGGGAAGAGCATTTTCATCGGCAAATTCGAGGCAAGGGCCTGCATTTTGATTTTGAAACAAAAGTTTCGGGCAGTTTGATTGGTCAGCCCCCATCCCCAAGAAAATGTTCTCCAAAAGCCTATCATTTTAGCCACATTCTATCAGTCCTCTTTAAAACTACTTACTAAATGCAAATAATTCAGAATACCAAATTCCAAATTTAAGACACTGACAAGATATTGGAGCACACACATAAAAATTTTTTTTTTTTTGAACCAGATACCAAGAACAAAATATTGACAGAACCGTTCAGATAACAAACTGGTGAAGTATAGTACTACTAGTACAAAATAATGTAAACATTAATCAATCTTTGAAAATATTATTAACCAAAACAGGTTGGAGCTTACTGGTGAGAACACTACCCCCTTATTTCTCTTGCAGCCTCTGACTAAGACTGTTGGATACTCATTTTGTGAGCTTTCAAGAAAATGCTGTCAGGTTATAGATGGGTGGGGGGGGGGGGGGGTGTAAAAAAGGTGTACAAACTAAATTACTTGTGCTGTGGAGACAAGACATGACATTTTCTTGCAGTTATCATGCAATATATTTCTCCCTTTGTATATCTGTGTACTGTAGTATTATGTGGAGAGCCTAAAGCTTTTATTTGTAAGTGCGGCCCATTTCAAACAAAGATTATCAAGACTTGAGGTGAAATAAAAAGAAGGCTAAATTTCAAGTCAGAAACTTTATAATGTTGAAAAATAAAGTGCAAACTTACAATACCAAGACTGCAGAGTTCACTCAGAGTCAGAATGGAATCTCAAACTGCCTCACTGCCCTCAGGCTCAGTTACTCCAAACGATCGAATGACTGCCCCAGTAGGTTAATTATTGCGCAAAATGTCTTTTCTCGTCCGGTGTTTACGTTTGTTACAGTGCAGAACAGAAATGACCGATGTACAGTCCACATGCGATAGGCAGTAGGCCTAGTGCATGTATCGTCAAGCCGAGTTCAAACTTGTATTTTTAATATCAGTTTAAAAAGCACGAAATTTAAACATATACATTTTCCATGTACATTTTCCATCCTCCAGATATAATGATGCCTGCACACACAATTTTGAAAACACATTTGAGACCTCATAATTTGTGACGTCTGATATGCTGAACGCAATCGTTTGAGTTTTGAGTGTTCGGATCGACATTTTTGCGAATAAAATGAATCAACAGCGATTCTACAGATGGCAAGGTCAAAGACTTAAGACTGGTTCTCTGACAAAATTGCCCGTTTCTCTCTAAAATTCTTTCAACCGTTCAAATTGTCGACTATTTAATTAAATTAGCGATTAATTATAGTAAATTATTTTTCATGGTTGGGTGTGTAATAAACACAGAACCATACTTATGTTTGAATGGGTTAACGATTACTGGACTCGAGCGTGTGGCGCTGGGATAACCACTCGAGCCTACCAGCTCCCGTGGTATCCCTGCGCCACTCGCTCTCGTCCAGTAATCGTTAACCCATTCAAACATAAGTGTGGTTCTGTATATGTCTTGTTGGAATAACGGCAATCCGACGTTAGCGTTGAACAACAGGACAACAACAGCAATAAGAATTTCGTCCCTATATCGCTGTCCATTCAGATTACCATCGATGAAGATCAACTGCGTTCGATGGTGCAAAGAAATTCCTGCACAAACCATTACTCTACCCCCGCCGAAACGGTCGCATTCCCGCACGCAAGCATCAGAAAAGCATTCTCCTCGTCGGCGATACACTCTTGCCCTACCATCAGTGCACCGTAGACAAAATCGTGATTCATTACTAAAAAGAACTGTGCTCCAACGCTGCTGATTCCAGCGAACACGCCGACGTACCCATTCCATTCTGACGGTAAGATGGCGTTGGGTAAGGGTCGGTCCGTGGTATGGACGCCTACTTCGGATGCCGTGTTCAGCGAGTCTGTTCCGGACAGTTTGTGCACTGACTCTATTGTTAGTTCTACCAGGAGTAATTGCTGCTATCCTCATCGCCGGAAGGAAGCGATCCCGCAAGTGAGACGTCCTGATGTGTCGGTCTTGTGCAGGGGTCATAACTCTTGGTCGACCTGAACGCGGTCGGTCAGCAGTAGATCCAGTGGTTCTATACCTTCCAATGAGACGGTAAATAGTGGCCACAGTGACTCCGAACTCAGCGGCGAGCTCATCTGGAGGTATCCCAGCCTCATGCATACCAAAGGCACACAACCTCTGATTTTCGGTTAACCTTGGCATTTTTTTAAATGTCGGACAAAAACTAGCGTGTTTTCTCAATAGCCTAGGCTCTCTATCACAACACAACACAAAGAAAATCGTCGGTCACCCATTCAATTTGACATTTTCCGGTAGCACGTGTTATTTTGAAATCCGTAGCAAAATTTATACGGTTGGGTGGACAACAACAACATGTCATTAAACTCTTTGCACGACTTCTTGTCCACAAACATGTAACATTAGAACTATTATATTTCATCCTTTATGCTATTTTTCACATTTGTTTCTATTATACTTTCTTGTTTGACTCAGTACATTTAAAGAAAAAACTGTTCAAGAAAATTTCAGATGATAAGTGACAATGCGTCTATTGTCGGGCAGATCATTTCTATGTCTTTCGTCATTGGGTCAGAGCCAGAGCTAGAACCCCTCGTTCTCGGGGCAAAGGTAGCCGTGCCTCTTCGGATATTTCTGGGAGTGCACGGGGTGATTCTGTCACACAGGATGTTAGAAAGCCTTTTTCGGTAGCGGATTCCTCCGCAGCTGTTGGTAGTGCTGGTGATGGGACGCCTGATTTTCTCAAAACTACGGTCTCCCTTCCTTTGGCCCCTGTGATCACCCTTGAGGCGACTGTTTTCGTTGAGAAGAGTTCTTCCGAGGTCAATTCGGTCTCTCTCTCCGATTTACCATCTACATCATCTGCAGTTGCTGAGGAATTTGTTCATGCTGCTCCTATCTTGCATGATAGTGTTCCTCCCATCTCTTCTGGTGATGGTATACGGTCTCGTGGGCCCGAGGCTGTATCTGGTGGTGTGTCGCAGGGCTTCCAGTTTTCCCCGACTTCTCAGCGAAGCTGTACGGGTTTGCTGACTGCCCCGTCTCATCTGGCTAGGTTTACTCATGGCTGGTTGAGGCGCCCGGTCCCTTCGGCAGCGATTCCTCGTTCCTCGGGCGAATCGTTTGTTATTCCGCCTTCCCCTTCTGGTGAGCCGACTAGCAGGATGGGGCTGGGATATTGGCAACCAGGGCCTTCTGTTCGGCAGAGGCCAGTGACGGCTCCTGTTAGCTGTCACTGTTGGGACCTTCCGCCGGTGATTTCTCACCGTGTCCCAAGTCTGGCTGTCGATCGATGCTTGTCGTCGGTCTCAGAGGATAGGCAGTTGGGGCCTTCTGTCTCTCAGAGGCCAATGGCAAGTTCCTGTCATTCTTGGGACAATCCTCCGGTGTCTTCTCATCGTGTCCCATGACCAGCTGCCGATCGATGTACACCGTTGGTCTCTATAGAGGATTTGCAGGTAGGGCCTTCTGTTTTACAGAGGTCAGTGAATACCCCTGGGCATCACTCTTGGGACTGTCCTCCGGTGTCTTTTCACCGTCTCCCTCCTCTGTCTGCAGATCGACGTTCGTCGCCGGTCCCTCCTGAGGATTTGGGTTCTTCTAGAAGGGTCCATTGGGAAGACACTCCATCGGGCGCGGCTGCTCCGACGGATTATCAGGGTGAGCCGAAGCCGGCTGTTCTGGCGCTCATCCGGTTGCTTTATAGCAACCCTCTAGTTGGCTTCCCTGTGTCTCCTGAGGCGCAACCTCCTTTGGTCAGTCGCAGAGATTCCTCGCCTGGCCCTTTGGATGCTGTTCAGCATTCACAGGAGGTTTCTGCTGGACAGCCCGAGTTGGGCGTCTCTACGTCTCTTCTGCCAGAGCATGATGATTTGCTTAAAGGCGACGCCCCCCCCCCTCCCCCTCGTCAGTCCTGGGGCAGACTTTAGATTTCGTTCTTGGCTTCTTGCCAGACATCCAGCCTTCAGTCCATTCCTCAGTGGCCGCCCGGAGCGCCGCAACCACGTCGAGCCTTCTAGGGGGTTTTGCGCCCTCTTCAATCGGCTCAGGTTGTTGAGTCCTTCCAAGGCCTGGATGCCAAAATGCGTTCCAAGGCTCTAAAGAGTTCCTTCTTTTCATGATCTGATGCATTTCTGCCTCCATCGCGGTTTCGTGTATACGAATCCGCCTGTCCACCAGTCTTCCAAGGGTTGACTGCTGTGGACGAGGATTCTTCTTCCCTCTGGTGTCGGTAGTTGAATCTATGGTGGGACTGTCCCGAGAGATGCTGGGCATGTTGTTTCTCGCGGATCACGTCTTAGCTGCCTTGGCTTTGATGATGCTCAGGCGCCTTTGCGTGTTTTGTCTCAGACTCTTATGAACCTATGATCTAATTCCTTCTCAGCAATTTCGTCATTTGGGAATGGATTTCGACACTTTTCACAATGTGGTGTCTGTTCCCCAGGTTCGGGCGTTGATCCTTTCCGCCTTGACTCCGGACCTGCTCCGATCCTCCTCGGTCTCGGCCAGGACTTTCCTTCGGCTGCTGGGCCTTTTCGGTTCGGTGACGATTCTCATTCCGCTGAGTCGTTTGTTTGTCCGACCTCTCCAACACTTCCTGTTGGTTCACTGGCGTCCGAATGTGGATCCTCTGGACTTGGATTGTCACCTCCGCCCTTGCATCGATGTTCCTTGGTTGTTCCGTTGGATCTTCCTCCAGCCGATAGCATCCTAACTGCGGATTCCAGCGATCGGGGCAGGTGTGCGACATTAGATCCTCTCGGTCTGTCTACTCACGGCGAGTCGGACTGAGAGCAGGTGGCCCTTCCACCAGAAGGAGCTCCTTGCTCTTCTGTTGAGTTTTCAGCAATGGATCTCTCACCTGTCGAATCACACAGTCCTGCTTCTTTCGGACAATTCGACAGTGGTGGCCTACATCCGGAATCAAGGAGGCACTCATTCGATTCCCATGTATCGGCTGTCTCGGGATCTTCTGCTGTTAGCGCGGAATGTACACGCTCGGGTGGCTATTCGGCACATCCCCGGACATCTCAACGTCCTAGCCGACTCCCTGTCCCAGCGAGACAGTGTCATTCCCACCGAATGGATGCTGCTTCGTTCCGTGTTTCAGACCATTTGCGAACGGTGGGGTCGTCCCCTTATCGACCTTTTCGCCACTCGCTGGAATCATCAGACAGAGACCTTTGTCTCCCCTTGTCCAGATCCACTAGCTTTTGCGGTGGACGCTCTGTCTCTGGACTGGACAGGCTGGATCGGCATTGCCTTCCCTCCAGCTCCGATTCTTCCTTAGGTGTTGTCGAAGATTCGTACTTGCAGTTGCAGGGTCATTCTGATCGCTCCTCTGTCTCCACAGAGGGTGTGAATCAATCATCTGCGACCTCTGTAAGCAGATCGGCCAATTCGTCTACCTCTACACCGCGATCTCCTTTCCCAGGGCCGGCCCAGGAAGTATTACACAACCTGGCGAGCCTGTCCCTTCACGCCTGTCTTTTATCAGGACCTGTTTCCGACGTAGAGGTTTTTCGAGACGAACAGTGGCGTGTATTTCTGCATCACGGCGACATTCCACTGGAATGACTTGTGCTTCTAAATGGAAAGTTTTCTGTCGCTAGTGTGCAGCTCAACATGTGGATTACCGAAACTCGTCAATCGCTCAATTTCAAATTGCAGATTTTCTGGTATACCTTTTTGACTCCAATGGCCCCCAGCCTATTACTATTAAGGGCTATATGTCCATGCTGTCAGAAACTTTCTTTTATGTGGGAAAGCGCTGCATCGGTCGTAATCTCTTTCTCTCCAAATTGGTTCGGCACTTTTCTCTGAAGAGGCCTCGAGTTTTGCGTCTTACACCCAAATGGAACTTGGCATGGGTGTTGCATTGTTTGGAGAGGGCGCCATTCGAGCCTTTATCTGGGACCGATATGCGTTTTCTCACATATAAGACTGCTTTCCTTCTAGCGTTTGCTTCTATCAGACGTGTCAGTGAGCTTCATGCGCTTTCTGTTGATTCGGCTTTCTTCAGAAATGAGGCTAACAGTGTAACCTTCACTACTGATTGCTCTTTTCCGACCAAGAATCAACTTCCTGATTCGGTGCCTCCTCCCATCTGCATTCGAGTACTTCCTTCTGTCGATGGCCGGAGGCCTTTTCTTTGTCCTGTTCGTGCGATCAAGACTTATATTAATCGCACGCAGTTCATTCGGAGGGGTCGGAAGAGATTCTTTCTGTCTCTCATTCATGGGAGGCAGTCTATCTCTTCCCATTCTATTTCCAGGTGGATATGTCTCGCAATCAAGCTGGCTTTTTCCAGTTTGTCTGCTTCGGATCTTGTTTCGAACCAATTTAATGCTCATGAGGTTCGTGCCACTTCTACTTCCTGGGCCTTCTTCAATTCTGTTTCTCTTAGGGACGTTATGAATGCGGCTTACTGGAGGAGTGCTTCTACTTTCTCCTCCTTTTATCTCCGCCACCTACAGCAGCAATCTGAAGACCTTTTTTTACTTTAGGCTCTCTTGTTGCTGCTCAGTCTGTTGTGCACCCTCGTTAAATATGTATTTTCCGGTTTGTGCTTTTTATCACTCAGCCTTGCTCTTTTCAGGTGCTTCATTCTTTTCAACACTGTGGTGTTGTGTTTCGGCTTCTTTTTCAGCACCTTTCCCCTTTTTCTCCTTTACAGGTTTTGCAGTCATTCTCTGCCCACCCTTGCATTTCTTTCAACTGCGCTTGTTGGTATTGGTTATGTGGTTCACCTCCTCCTATTGTTTATTCAGCCAATTGTAAACAATTGTGAGCAGGTTGAAAAGAAATTAACATTTTTAATAAATTTTGTTACTTAGCATACCTACCACAATTGTTTACTGGGGGCCCACCCTCCTAGGGGATATCTTTTGATATCGTTGCCTCCCCGCTAAATCACAAATTTCTCGTTGGCGGAAATTCGGAATTGACGACACGGATGTTGCGCAAAAGATATTAGCTTGAGTTAAGTTTCGAAGTAGGGCTTGCACTTACGTTACAGCCAATTGTAAACAATTCTGGTAGATATGCTTAGAAATAAAATTTGCTAATAAATTTTAATATTTCTTCATTACGTTCAAACAAGTTAGTTTTTAACCCTTCCCAGAGTAACATTGTTTATTCAGATGCTTAAGCAGGTTACGAAGTTCAAACGCCCTCAGGAGGCGTCCATAGGTGCTTGGTGGTACGTGAACAGGTAAAAAGCTCCACATGAAGAGAGCTCACCGCTGTTAAGAGAGTTCTCATTTCTCTCGCCTCTGTGTTCTAACAAAGTAGAATTAAATGGTTTTCAAAGTTAAGATAACGAGAATGTGGTTTTCCCCTGTACATACAGGTGGTATAAAATCTGAGTTACAAAACATTGCATTAGATATATTTTCAGTATGTTTTGCAACAAAGTATAAGTTTAGAAATGGAATGGATTCCAAGATCGCAGAACGAAAAATCGGATTTTCTCAATGAAGTCATAGAAAATGCTGATTGGGGCGTCTTCAGTTTTGTTTTCAATAAGCTTAGCGATCTTAGGGTCCATATGATATTGATTGGTTTGCTTCGCATTCCAACGCAAAACTACAGATTCTTTATTCTAGATTTTGGAATCCATATTCCGTTGGCGTTGATGCTTTTACTCTGATTGGTCGTCCAGCAGTGGTTGGTTTATGTCACCGGTGTACCTTATTTCCCGAGTATTGAAGTATATGTGTGAATGCAAATCATATGGAACGCTTGTTGTTCCCGGTGGGAGTCTGCTCTTTTTGACCTATGATTTGTGATAACCAGAATTGTTTGAATAGTTTTCATTAAGGGCACTGTAGCCTTGCCTGTTACAAAAGATTCCTTTACACCTGGGTATTCTGAAAATTCCATTTTTGGAAGCAAAGATCTGAATTTCAGAATGAGTGCTTTACGACTAGATTTTCGGTAAATACTCTTATAAATGATATCGTTTATATCCGAAGCATATTAACATGAATTCATGTTAGAAATTGCTCCATTGAGCTGAGTTAGTTTGCCGGTCGAGGCATTAGAATAACGAGTCTTGTCTACCAGCTGTTGACTGCTGAGTCATGAGAATACTAGTTGTTATGATATGTTAAGGGTTTTCTTTTTCGGTATTGGATTTTTTTTGTTTATTATTTTTTCCTGGCTAACGTAGTGCGAAAAATAGCTTTGCATATACTAGTATCCTTAAATGAGCTTTATGCAGAACCATGGTTGGTTTTGTTATATATTTGCTTTTTTCTAGGCTAAGATCATGACATAAACGCCCTGCCTGTGACATTACGAAGAGAAATGCTAGTTATAAAAGACATGCTTAAAGACACAACAACAACTACACTACAGTATTAACGAGGAGTCATGCGATGGAGCAAGTGGGCTAGTGACAATGGACTCAATCCTGATGGCATTTTATCAGCTGAACCGTTTTATTTTGCGTTGTATTTAACTTCTTTCATCCAATCAAGTTATTCATCCTGACCTGTAATAACAGCTTTTAATTGTGTTCGCTGGGCGCACTTGTTTTTGAGTACAATACCCCCCACTGACTCGCCGTTTGTGAAACATGTTCTAGCAGCGGCAAAACGTAACTTATCACATCCTGTACAAAAGAGGTTTCCTGTTACGCTCGAATTGTTATGTGATTTGCACATTTCGAAGTGGGTACTTTAAAAACTAAAACAAAACAGAGAATCATTTGCGCTTCAATGTTGGCCAATATGCAGTTTTTCTTCGAAACGTTGAGCTATTATGCATTAAATGATGTGATTTAGTTTTTGAACCAACTCATCTGTGCCTCTTTTTAGAGAACAGTAAAACCGATATTTACCGGGACGGTTCCAGCATTATTCGTACTAGGACAGGCTCAAAAGTTTGTCCTGTGCAGAACCCACATCAATATTTACATTGGGATCATATATACTACTAAAAAGAAGTTGGGGATATCCAAACTGATGTTGATATTTTCGGAAAATGGTATTGGATACGCGTGATTGGACACATCAATAGGTTACCAAGTTTAGTGTGGATCGTGAATGTCACCGACCCACGAAAACTTCGTGCAGGTTTTTCGCACGAGCGTCGCGGTAATGTCTGTGGGGTACGTTTTGAAATTTTCATTTGTACTGGACGGACTTTTTCGGAGGTCTCATCGCTCTTTTCTTGGTATAAACTCGTTCATCAATAGTTTCTGGTCGAAACGTAACTTTTGAGGTATGCGAAGACTGACACGTGACGAACGTTTCTGTGCCGTTGGCATGTTGAAAGCTGGCAACAGACAGACAGCAGTGGCTCAAATTCTCAACGTTACTCAATCGGTGATTAGCAGGTTGCTACCGTAAGGCAGGCAATGTTGATGACAGACGTCGGTTAGGTTGTCCAAGGGCGACAACTGCTAACCAGGATCGTTTCACCCGAACCACAGCATTACGTAACCGACATTAAAGTGCCTCAGAAATTGGACATCAGCTGCACCGAGCGACAGATGTGCGAGTCAGTGGTCCGACTATCCGAAACCGCCCACACAGCTGGAATTTGTACGCTTGACGACCTCGAATACTTCCACGTTTGATTGAACGTCACATCGCAGCAAGGCGTAATTGGTGTGGAGCACGACAGCGCTGGGACAATCGTCGGTGGAGCAACGTCATGTTTTCCGATGAATCGAGGTTCACTCTCGACGTCCACGACAGGCGAAACAGAGTGTGGCGGCAGCGGAACGAACGATACCATGAAGTAACCGTTAGGCAGCACGATCGATATGGTGGTGGGTCGGTTTTGGTGTGGGGAGGCATAACCATGACAAGCAGAACAGCATTACATGTCATCCAATGGCGTGTCACAGATCAGTACTATTTTGACAACATGTTAGCAGCTCATGTGGTGCCATTTGCGCGTCGTCACGGCCGTCGATTCATTTTCCAAGATGACAATGCAAGAGCACACAGGGCCCGTGTCGCTAGAGAGTTCATCCGGGAGCAGAGCATCGCTACGCTGCCTTGGCCAGCACTAAGTCCAGACCTTTCACCAATCGAGCACGTCTGGGATATGCTTGGCAGGCGCGTACGACAATGTGCATGTGACAAGAGCAGGTAACTCCATTTAGTATTTCAAGAGTTATGCCCCTTTTAGTACTTAAAACATTACAGTATTGTGTCGCCTTCTCCTTCAACGTTTTACGAGTTATATTGTTCAAACTTTGCACACACGTTGATCACAACTTGCCGTTGTGCATGTGGCAAGAGCAGGTAACTCTGTTTTGTATTTCCTGAATTATGCCCCCCCCCCCCTTTTTAGTGCTTAAAACATTACAGTATTGTGTCGCCTACTCGGTCAACATTTTAAATGCTGTATTGTTCAAACTTTGCACACATGTTGATCACCAATTGTCGTTGTGCATGTGACAAGAGCAGGTAACTCCGTTTTGTATTTCCCGAGTCATGCCCCCTTTTAGTATTTGAAACATCACAGTGTTGTGTCGCCAACTCCTTCAACATTTTACATACTATATTGTTCAAACTTTGATCACCAATTGCCGTTGTGCATGTGATAAGAGCAGGTAATTCTGTTTTGTATTTCTTGAGTTATGCCCCCCCCCCCCCCTCCCTTTAGTACTTAAACATTACAGTATTGTGTCGCCTACTCCTTCAACATTTTACACACTATATTGTTGAAACTTTGCACACATGCTGATCCAATTGTCGTTATGCATGTTACAAGAGCAGGTAACTCCGTTTTGTATTTCCAGAGCTATACCCCCTTTTAGTACTTGAAACATCACAGTATTGTGTCGCCTACTCCTTGAACATTTTACATGCTATATTGTTCAAACTATGCACAGATGTTGATCACCAATTGTCATTGTTCATGTGACAAGTGCAGGTAACTCCATTTTGTATTTCCAGAGTTATGCCCCCTTTTAGTACTTAAAATATTACAGTATTGTGTCGCCTACTCCTTCGACAGTCTACATGTTATATTGTTCAAACTTTGCACATATGGTGATCACCAATTGCCGTTGTGCATGTGACAACAGCAGGTAACTCCATTTTGTATTTCCAGAGTTATGCCCCTTATAGTACTTAAAACATTACAGTATTGTGTCGTCTTCTTCTTCAACATTTTACATGCTATATTGTTCAAACTTTGCACACATGTTGGTCACCAATTGCCGTTGTGCATGTGACAAGAGCAGGTAACTCTGTTTTGTATTTCCAGAGTTATGTCCCCCATTGTAGTACTTAAAACATTAAAGTATTGTGTCGCCTACTCCTTCAACATTTTACATGCTATATTATTCAAACTTTGCACACATGTTGATCACCAATTGTCGTTGTGCATGTGGCAAGGACAGGTAACTCCGTTTTGTATTTCCAGAGTTATGCCCCATTTTAGTACTTGAAACATCACAGTATTGTGTCGCCTACTCCTTCAGCATTTTACATGCTACATTGTTCAAATTTTGCACACATGTTGATCACCAATTGTCATTGTTCATGTGACAAGTGCAGATAAGACCGTTTTGTATTTCCAGAGTTATGCCCCCTTTTAGTACTTGAAACATCACAGTATTGTGCCGTCTACTCCTTCAACATTTTACATGCTATATTGTTTAAACTTTGCACACACGGTTATCACCAATTGCCGTTGTGCATGTGACAAGAGCAGATAACTCCATTTTGTATTTCCAGAGTTATGCCCCCTTTTAGTACTTGAAACATTACATTATTGTGTCGCCTACTCCTTCAACATTTTACTTGCTTTATTGTTCAAATGTTGATCATCAATTGTCGTTGTGCATGTGACAGTAGCAGATAACTCTGTTTTATTTTTAAACGACGAGAATCCTCGCCGTTTATAGCTGTTATGTTCCTCAAAATGTCCTTTTCCTTGGCGCCACCTATCGTCAATCGATGAAGTTAACTTGTCAATGAATGGATGCTGCCATTGTAAACGGTAAGGAGAATCTTCTACACCTAAAAATTGTTTGCATTTCCATTCCGCATACTAAAATTTCACAAAAACAATATGAAATGTGTGCGCACAAGCATACAATTTGAAACCTTTTACCCCAGACAGACCAGGGGGATGGGCAATGATTGGGGGGGGGGGGGGGGGGCGGGGGCAGACTTAGTCGTGTCAACAAAAATTTCAAACTTTACCCCAGAGAAGCATGTGCATGTTCCAATTTTGACGGGTGTATGTTGTCCCGCTAGGCAGTGCTCTTGTTTTGAATAGTATAGATGATGATTCTTCGGATTATGTTTTTAGAAGTATCTTTAAAACTCAATTTGGTTATCAGCCAGGTAATAGGACATTGGGTTACTCATGGTTACGTGAAATATTCCCAAGTGCATTTCACCCTCTTGTAGATGATGTTATTAAATTTGGCTTTCACAGCTTACGAGCTGAAGAAGCTACTTGTGCTGCCAATAAAGGAATACCAGATAGACTCTTTAAACGCCATGGCTGGAGGTCCGAGACCGCCAAAGACGGCTACGTTTCCGGTAAATTCTCTGAACGTTTACGTGTCACTCATTTATTAGGCTTGTACCGCTCCTTGGCAAATCAGTACCATAATTTGGTATTTATTGTTCTTCTATTTTCCTCCCCCGTTCTTTGGTAATCAGCGCGTGTTGTCGTGCTCTGAAAATTCCAACAAGTTTTTTGTTGTTTCCTGGGGGGTGCGTATGCATGAGGAGAAATATAATTTCTCGAGTTTGACCGGTGAGGGAATTAGAGAGAAAGTAATTTTTCCTTCTGGTGGGAACAGCCAGAGGGCGGTATGTTTTAAGTTGTGCATGAGTTATTTTGGTCATTCAGCGCAACGACACCACAGTGACCACTACGTTAATGTTTTGATTAAAAAAAATTGCACATATGACGCAATATTCTATTAATATTTCTTTGTTACACAGTAATATATCATTACCAATGTCAACATTCATTGGTTGATATTGTATTTGATGCGTGTGCGCTTTTGGGTGTTTTCAGTATCTAGGCGTGTTTAAGCATCTATTTTTTCCAAAATCCAATGTCTATTTATATGTTCGTATCATTCGTGGTCTATAGTAGCGATTGCAAGAGTGTCAGTTCCCCACTAAGTGGAATGTCATGTGTTTTCACAGTTGTATGTTGCTAGACATAAAGCGCGTGTTGTCGTGCTCTGAAAATTCCAACAAGTTTTTTGTTGTTTCCTAAGGTTGCATATATGTGTGGAGAAGTATAATTTCAAGTTTTCCCAAACCCACGTAGAACACATTTAAATTTGCAAATTTTGTTTTAAATAAAAAGTTTTATTCTTAAGTTCAAATGAAAAGAGATGTTCTAAATACGAGTGGTGTACACCACATGCATTCTCTCTACAGAAAATAAATGGCGGAAATTTTAAATGTAAGTCTGCTGATATACCGAGATAAAATTAGTCTGTTCTCCTGAAGGGATACGAGAAACACAGCTGTGTAACTAGACTTTATGATTCTGGAGAATCATGGCTTTTCCCGATGAGATTCCATGATTCTTCATGACCCCACAGTGTCTGATGAATTGTTTTTAACTGTCGCACTGAAGTTCCTTCATTGATGTTATGAGAAAGGTGAGTATAGTAGTCTCAAATGACTTGGCTCGATCCTAATTAACACCATAATTATGGAAACACTGGAACTACCAGCACGACTGAAGAGAACAATAGCAGCTCTGGGCATCTCTTGCCCTGTCACCTGGACTGTCCGGGAGACAGGCAAGAGAGTCCATCTGAACTAGGAGTTCGTCATTGAAGAGCACAACACCGCCACACCTTCTTCGGGGAGAGGTAGCACCTTTTGTGAGAGGAACCCCTCTAACACTGGTCCTCATCCGAAGAAGCCTGGACCTGGCCCTGAAAAGAAGAAGAGTAAGAAGAAGAAGAGTCCGTCCACCAAGTGCCGGGATTCCAGGCGCCTGGAGGCCTTCCGGAATAGGAAGAAAGAGGTGAGCGAGAGGATGGAGGTCCTGGAGGCAGCTGCCAGTTCCCCTCCTAGTCCCACTACTACACCCAACCAACTGCCAGCTCCTGAGCCGGTACTGTTGGATGAGGAACGTCTGGTGGAGACTGAGGAGGAACCGGAGGTTACCTTTTCACCACCTCCCACCCCTCACTCCCCACTTCCTTCTCTACCGGACAGCCCGGGTGTGTCAATCTCAGCAACACAGCCACCTAAGTCTGCAGTCACCGCCGAAGAATTAAGGAGAATAATAGAGATGGGAAGGCGGGCAGTTGAGATGGGAAACCGAATCGCCTCCGAAACCCACGAGTTCAGGGAACAATCCAAGGCAGATCTCAAAAAGGAATTAGACGCAATCCATTCACCAAACTCAACACTAAACTCAACATCGTCGACTTCCACATCACAATCTCAACCACCTCCAAAGAAAAAGAGCCGGAAGAAGCCTAGACGGGGTTAAGCCACCTCCCTCCTTCCTTTTCCTCCTCCACCGCGCCTTGACATCCTACAACAACAACAAACAGCTAACGAGGGTTGAAAGGGGCTTGTCCTCCAAATCGTCCCTGCGCGCCTTCGGCGCGTCAAACCATTTCGTTCGTCTCAAATGACTCAGTTGATAAGAAAATTGTTTAGGTAAAAACCATCATTAACGGTGGAGTGGGTTAATATCAATATCGTCGTCCGACAAGTTAATGACCCACAAAAGGAGTTATCTTTGTTTGACACATACCCACTGAGTGCTGTGTCTATTTGATAATGGTCCATTTTATCTCAAATATATCCAAAATATTGATGTCTGGCAGCTTGTAGAGGGTTAACAAGTACTAACAGGAATATTTTTCCATGCAACTTGTAATGTCACACTAAGAACTGCAAATGGCCATTTTTTCTTTAAAATCTTCCAAGATGTTTTCAGAGAAATCCCTGCGCATGCGCTCTTTTCCAATTCGATGTGACGAAATGCGAAATTCATGTCGCTCTTCATGGAAAGTGATGCCACAACTATTCATGAACAAGGAGTGAAAATTTCATGGAAATCTGTCTAGAATTGGCTGAGATATGGTGTTTTGGAGAGAGGAGGTAATTGTTTGAATTTGGTCCTTCCTTTTCAAGCCAGTCCGAAAAAAGACGTCGGGAATGGGCGCAGAATCCTTCAGTGCCTCCTCGCTGGATCCAGTAAGTCCACTTAAATGTTACAATTGTGTGTGACTGGTGGAGAGTTGACTGTAAATGGAAGTTGCTTCTTTAAGACAGCCACCAGGGATCCCAACACAACTTTTAAACCTACGAGAATCGCAGAAGTTTAAAGTCAAGAGAAATTGGCGGTGAGTGGGTTTCTGGCAGGCAGGAAAAGATTGACGAAGATTTGCATATTGGACATTAAAATAGCACTTCAGACATACACGAACGATGTTCAGACCGCTGGAGGCAGCGACTTGAAATTTTCAGAACTTGTCCTACGAACCCTGGCCGACATTTTGGGATTTGTTTGGAGTGTCCGGACCGCGTGGAAAACACCACGCATCGCTTGGAATGTGAGAGTACTATTCGTCCCGACTCTATCAGTTTAGAATGGACACGGGCAGTGTTGTAGACGACTCTAGAGACTGTAGAGCTGCGATTGAGCATAACGTCCCAGGATTCGGTGCCACATTGCCTAACCAGCTCCAAAAGAGCGGCGGGGGAGGGGTATCCGGACACTATCTTTAAACCTTAGATAATCGTCCGAAGCTGAAGTGAAAAGAAATCGGCGGTGAGTAGGTTTTTTGGCGGGTAACGATTAACGAAAATTTGCCAATTAGACATTAAAATTGCACTTCTCACAAACATGAAGCGTGTCTAGACCGCTGAAGGCAGCGACATCTAATTTTCAGAACTTGTTCTACGCACCCTGGCCGACATTTTGGCATCTGTTGCGAGTGTCGAGGCCGCGTGAAGAACACCACGCATCGCGTGGAAAGTGAGAGTACTATTCGTCCCGACTCTATCAGTTTGGAATGGACTTGAGGACTGTTGTAGACTACTGTAGAGCTGCGATTGAGCATGAAGTCGGAGTTTTTTGTGCCAAATTGCCTAACCGGCTCCAAGGTATGATTTTTCGTCTGTACATCGCCCAGATCGATTGTAGTTTATACCGTTACCATACGTTGAAGTAGCCTTTTGTCATTTTCGCCACTTTCGCCCCAGATTTGAGGGTACCTTCCTTCAACCCCATTTTATAGCAAAATCTAGCCATGCTCCCGACAATGCCCTCTCCCCGTCGGCCCTGGTGCTTCTAAAAATAGAAAGGTCAATGGGTAGGGGCCCGTTAGCAAACAAAAGGGGGCAGGGCAGGTGTACTTGGTGAAAAAACAGTCGTGTGAACATCCTCAGAAGTGAAAACCTATGCTCAGTGGCTGTAATCCAGATGTTAATTTAGACTCCCATTACGGCCAAGATACTACAGAATGCAAATGGGTGGGTGGCGGGCATCAATACTGGATCTAATGTTGTATTTCATGTTTTCTTTATATTCTATTTATTTTTTTGATCTCTCTCTCTCTCTCTCTCTCTCTCTCTCTCTCTCTCTCTCTCAGTTTAATTTGTGTTTGTCTATAATGTTTATAATATTTAGATTTTGCGAGATTCTGTTATTTATGGAATACGTTCTGCCATATTGTAAATTATTAGTCACCGTACAGGAACGGAGGGGCTTCTAAGTGGTAAGCACTTGTCCTCCAATCCTGATTTGCATTGTCAAATGGCAAATAAAATATGTTTAATCTACTCTAACAGTAGGGGGGGGGGGGGGGGGGGGGGCATGTGTCCTAGGTAAAAAAACAGCATGGGGGCAGGTGTCCTAGGTAAAATAAACAGCATGGGGTGGGGGTGTCCCCGCTAATTAATTTTAATAGCAGGCAGTTGTTCATGGGGCAGGTGTCCTATCCCACTGCCCAGTATTCCAAATTTTCTATGGTACTTGGCCTTGACGGAAATAACATTTCAACAAGAAACAACGGGAAACCTATTTGCAATAAAGCTGCAAATATAAACTTGATTTTAGGACCATTCCATGGACATTTTAAGCCTACTGCGATATCGGCGTTTCTTACTCTCGTCCTTTCACCACACCGCAGTATTTTACCCGAGTCGAGTTCTGACGTCATGCAAGTTTGACCGACATGCTTTCAATTTTGTTATTGACAACAACATATTTATAATTTCGTGCTTACTGATCCGAATTTTGAAAACGACACACGCAATCCCGAAAGCGTTTTCTGAAAAACACGATTCTGTAAAAGGTTTTAGTGAAATTTGATTATTTTTTTTATTTTCAATTTCGATGGCTCTTGTTGAAAAGGTGCTAATCACTGATCGTCCCTAACGAGATCAAAGACACGCCGTAGTTTAATAACAGACAGAGAATCTTCTAAGAATATACATGCGCAGTCCTAAAATGCAATAAATCAAGTGTTTTTTCACGTTTTATGAGAGAAATATGTCCAATTGTATCATTTAATCATTTTTAGGTATATGTGGGTGAGAAATTTTCTATACGGACAAAATACAGGCTAAATAAAATATTTGCCATTATTTTCCGCAGACGTATTTTTGTCTTTGCTTCTTGGGGAAATTTCTTGCTGCTAAATACAACGAAGGTGTGTTATTTGATGTGGTCAGAACCGTCAGGTGGTCGGGTCCGAAACCGCACCTCGCAGAAGATTTAGTGGGGGGTGTCGATTTTACAAGTAATGTAGGCAGCGTACACGGCATGGGCTGTCTGTCTTTAATCCGACAAAACAGGGTTAAGGCTTGGTTTTTTGAATACCCTTATTTATTTATTTATTTATTTATTTATTTATTTATTTATTTATTTATTTATTTATTTATTTATTTATTTATTTGTGTTTAAGGTCACATACTTCTGCACAATGGCTAATCGTGACCGTGACAGTTTTAGAGGTGGAGGAAGCCGGAGTACCCGGAGAGAACCACCAAGCATCGACGAGCAACTGTCAGCTCCTCAACATTCTCACTCTGTTCAGGCTCCGCTGAGGCAGGGTTACAGAGGTTGAAGACATGTGTACCATCGACGTGCAGTATGCCTTAGTACACGGGGACATCGTGCCCCCATGTTGGCAACCGGGCCAAAGTGCCTTGCACAAGGACACAACGTGAGTCGTCCCGGACGGGGATCGAACTCGGGACCTCTAGCATAGAAGTACAACAGTCTACCACTAAGCCACCACGCTCCCTTGAATACCCTTAATACTATCATACATTATCCCTCAGGAATTCTAAGTCTGATAAAAGAGGTCATGTTTTATTGCATACCCATTTTGATGCCCGAAAACAGCCGATTTTATTAAAATTTTGACGTTTAGCAGCCTGTACAGGGATTAACAAACGACTAGCGGAATATTCTATCTATGCAATTTGTAAGACCTGCCAATGTCAAATTGTTCTTGAAAATCCCCAACAAGCAGTTAGCGAAATCCACGGAAAATGTAAATTTTAAGCGTTTAAGGGGCATCTCTCCTTATTCAGTCCTAAATGGGTTAAGTTTCATTCTTTTAAATACCCTTACTACTTACAAACCTTAAACACCAATAAATAAATTAGATTGCATGATTTTTCTTGACCCCACAGTGTCTGATGAATTGTTTTTAACTGTCTCACTAAAGTTCCTTCATTGATGTTATGAGAAAGGTGAGTATAGTAGTCTCAAATGACTCGGTTTGGGTTTGATAAAACAATGTTTAGGTAAAACCCATCATTAATGGTAGAATGGGTTAATATCAATATCAATGTTTCCCTATCAGTTTTGCGTCCGGTAAAAGAAGTTACCTTTCTCTGTGGCATTTCCATTTGATGTTGGTGTCCAAAAACAGACCATTTCCTCAATTTTTTTTACATTTAGCAGCCCATGAAGGGTTAACAAATGCCTACCAGAATAATTGATCCATGAAAGTGGTCATATGACACCAAGACCTATCAACGGCCATTTTCTCTTGAAAACCCCACAAAACGTTTGTAAAGAAATCCAGGGAAAACGATTTTTTAAGCTTTTGATGGGTATCCCTGTTAACCTCCCCAACAGGGGTTAACGCTTGGCTTTTTGAATACCTTTATTACTTACAAAAATGGTCCTCTGTGAATTCCACTTCAAACAAAGGAGATTATGTTTATTTCTCATGTATACATTAGGTGCTGTGCGTGTCTGAAAACAGTCCCATGTTAACAACATTACGATGCTTGGCAGCTTGTAGATGGTTAAAAAACGCTCACCGGAGTATTTTGTCCATGCAACTTGTAATGTCACATAAAGACCTACGAATAGTCAATTTGTCTTGAAACTCTACAAGTTACCGTTAGGGAAATTCACAGAAAATGGGAATTTAAAGCTTTCAAGGGATATCTCTCTTTAGCCTGCCCAAAATGGGTTAAGACGTCGACTTTTGAATACCCTTACAACTTACAAAAATGTTTCCATATAAATTGTACGCGCGATAAAGGAAGGCACTTTTCTTTGTGGTGTACCCTTTGGGTGCTGTTGGTGTCCAAAAACAGCCCATTTTATCGCAATTTTGACCTTCAGCATCCCGGGGAGGGTTAACTAATGCTGACCGGAATATTTTGTTCATGCGACTTGTAATGTCACACCAAGACCTGCAAATAGCCGATTTTTTCTTGAAAACCTACAAGATGTTGTTAGAGACATCCACAGAAAACGGGTATTTTAAGATTTTAATGGGTATCTCTCTTTAACCAGCCCAAAATGGGTTAAGACGTCAAATTTTGAATACCCTTACCACTTTCAAAAATATTTCCCGATCAATTTTGCGTCCGATAAATGAAGGCCCCTTTCTCTCTGGAATACCGTTTGGGTGCTGTTGGTGTCTAAAAACAGCCCATTTTATCACAATTTGTACGTTTAGCAGCTCCAGGAGGGTTAACTAATGCTGACCGGAATATTTTATCCATGCATCTTGTAATGTCACGCCAAGACCTGAGAGTGACCAATTTTTCTTGAAAATCTACAAGACTCGTTTAGAGAAATCCACGGAAAACATGAAGTTTTGAGTTTTTTGGGGGTATTGCTGTTTAACCAGCCCAAAACGGGTTAACACTTGGTTTTCTGAACACCCTTATTACTTACAAAAATGATCATTGGTGAATTCCACTTCCAATAAAGGAAGTTATGTTTACCTCACGGGTATCGTTTGGGTGCTGTGGGGGTCTGAAACCGGCCCATTTCATCAAACTTTCGATGTTTGGCAGCCTGTGGAGGGTTACCATATGCATCGCCTAATATGTCGTGTGTATCAAAGGTTGTGTCATAGGCAGGTCTAGTAATTATGAATATTTAAAAAAATCCTAAAGACGTGTTTCGAGAAAGTGCCGATAAACCCCAATTTTGGCAGTTTTTTGTCAATTCTGGCGAAATAGGGGTTAAATCGAAAATCCGCTTCGGTACATTTTTAGATTTTTTGCCACTCTATACGTGTGCCAGATTGTGTGAAAATCGGTTCGAAAATGGCTTCTGAATCGTACGGACAAAAATGTGTGGAAAAAAAAACAAAAAAAACCCCCCAAAACTAGACTTTATGATTCTGCAGAATCATGGCTTTTCCCGATTAGATTCCATGATTTTTCATGACCTCACAGTGTCTGATGAATTGTTTTTAACTGTCTCACTGAAGTTCCCTCATTGATGTTATGAGAAAGGTGAGTATAGTAGTCTCAAATGACTCAGTTTGGGTTTGATAAAAAAAAATGTTTAGGTAAAACCCATCATTAATGGTAGAATGGGTTAATATCAAGATCAATGTTTCCCTATCAGTTTTGCGTCCGGTAAAAGAAGTTACATTTCTCTGTGGCATTTCCATTTGTTGGTGTCCAAAAACAGACTATTTCTTCATTTTTTTACATTTAGCAGCCCATGGAGGGTTAACAAATGCCTACCAGAATAATTTATCCATGCAACTGGTCATATGACACCAAGACCTATCAACGGCCATTTTCTCTTGGAAACCCCACAAAATGTTAGTAAAGAAATCCAGGGAAAACGATTTTTAAGCTATCGATGGGTATCCGTGTTAACCTCCCCAACAGGGGTTAACGCTTTGTTTTTTTAATACCCTTATTACTTACAAAGATGGTCCTCTGTGAATTCCACTTCCAACAAAGGAGATTATGTTTATCTCTCATGTATACATTGGGTGCTGTGCGTGTCTGAAAACAGCCCCATGTTAACAAAATTACGATGCTTGGCAGCTTGTAGATGGTTAATAAACGCTCACCAGAGTATTTTGTCCATGCAACTTGTAATGTCACATAAAGACCTACGAATAGTCAATTTGTCTTGAAACTCTACAAGTTACCGTTAGGGAAATTCACAGAAAATGGGAATTTAAAGCTTTCAAGGGATATCTCGCTTTAGCCCGCCCAAAATGGGTTAAGACGTCGACTTTTGAATACCCTTACTGCTTACAAAAATGTTTCCGTATAAATTGTGCGCTCGATAAAAGGAGGCACTTTTCTTTGTGGTGTACCCTTTGGGTGCTGTTGGTGTCCAAAAACAGCCCATTTTATCACAATTTCGACCTTCAACAGCCTGGAGAGGGTTAACTAATGCTGACCGGAATATTTTGTTCATGCAACTTGTAATGTCACACAAAGACCTGCAAATAGCCGATTTTTTTCTTGAAAACCTACAAAATGTTGATAGAGAAATCCACAGAAAACGGGTATTTTAAGATTTTAATGGGTATCTCTATTTAACCAGCCCAAAATGGGTTAAGACGTCAAATTTTGAATACCCTTACCACTCTCAAAAATATTTTCCGATCAATTTCGCGTCCGATAAATGAAGGCCCCTTTCTCTCTGGAATACCGTTTGGGTGCTGTTGGCGTCTAAAAACAGCCCATTTTATCACAATTTTTACGTTTAGCAGCTCGGGGAGGGTTAACTAATGCTGACCGGAATATTTTATCCATGCATCTTGTAATGTCACGCCAAGACCTGAGAGTGACCAATTTTTCTTGAAAATCTACAAGACTCGTTTAGAGAAATCCACGGAAAACATGAAGTTTTGAGTTTTTTTGGGGTATTGCTGTTTAACCAGCCCAAAACGGGTTAACACTTGGTTTTCTGAACACCCTTATTACTTACAAAAATGATCATTGGTGAATTCCACTTCCAATGAAGGAAGTTATGTTTACCTCTCGGGTATTGTTTGGGTGCTGTGGGGGTCTGAAACCGGCCCATTTCATCAAACTTTCGATGTTTGGCAGCCTGTGGAGGGTTACCATATGCATCGCCTAATATGTCGTGTGTATCAAAGGTTGTGTCATAGGCAGGTCTAGTAATTATGAATATTTAAAAAAAATCCTAAAGACGTGTTTCGAGAAAGTGCCGATAAACCCCAATTTTGGCAGTTTTTTGCCAATTCTGGCGAAATAGGGGTTAAATCGAAAATTCCGCTTCGGTACATTTTTAGATTTTTTGCCACTCTATACGTGTGCCAAATTGTGTGAAAATCGGTTCGAAAATGGCTTCTGAATCGTACGGACAAAAATGTGTGGAAAAAAACCCCAAAAAAACCCCCCAAAACTAGACTTTATGATTCTGGAGAATCATGGCTTTTCCCGATTAGATTCCATGATTTTTCATGACCTCACAGTGTCTGATGAATTGTTTTTAACTGTCTCACTGAAGTTCCCTCATTGATGTTATGAGAAAGGTGAGTATAGTAGTCTCAAATGACTCAGTTTGGGTTTGATAAAAAAAAATGTTTAGGTAAAACCCATCATTAATGGTAGAATGGGTTAATATCAAGATCAATGTTTCCCTATCAGTTTTGCGTCCGGTAAAAGAAGTTACATTTCTCTGTGGCATTTCCATTTGTTGGTGTCCAAAAACAGACTATTTCTTGATTTTTTTACATTTAGCAGCCCATGGAGGGTTAACAAATGCCTACCAGAATAATTTATCCATGCAACTGGTCATATGACACCAAGACCTATCAACGGCCATTTTCTCTTGGAAACCCCACAAAATGTTAGTAAAGAAATCCAGGGAAAACGATTTTTAAGCTATCGATGGGTATCCGTGTTAACCTCCCCAACAGGGGTTAACGCTTTGTTTTTTTAATACCCTTATTACTTACAAAGATGGTCCTCTGTGAATTCCACTTCCAACAAAGGAGATTATGTTTATCTCTCATGTATACATTGGGTGCTGTGCGTGTCTGAAAACAGCCCCATGTTAACAAAATTACGACGCTTGGCAGCTTGTAGATGGTTAATAAACGCTCACCAGAGTATTTTGTCCATGCAACTTGTAATGTCACATAAAGACCTACGAATAGTCAATTTGTCTTGAAACTCTACAAGTTACCGTTAGGGAAATTCACAGAAAATGGGAATTTAAAGCTTTCAAGGGATATCTCGCTTTAGCCCGCCCAAAATGGGTTAAGACGTCGACTTTTGAATACCCTTACTGCTTACAAAAATGTTTCCGTATAAATTGTGCGCTCGATAAAAGGGGGCACTTTTCTTTGTGGTGTACCCTTTGGGTGCTGTTGGTGTCCAAAAACAGCCCATTTTATCACAATTTCGACCTTCAACAGCCTGGAGAGGGTTAACTAATGCTGACCGGAATATTTTGTTCATGCAACTTGTAATGTCACACAAAGACCTGCAAATAGCCGATTTTTTTCTTGAAAACCTACAAAATGTTGATAGAGAAATCCACAGAAAAGGGGTTTTTTAAGATTTTAATGGGTATCTCTATTTAAACAGCCCAAAATGGGTTAAGACGTCAAATTTTGAATACCCTTAACACTCTCAATAATATTTTCCGATCAATTTCGCGTCCGATAAATGAAGGCCCCTTTCTCTCTGGAATACCGTTTGGGTGCTGTTGGCGTCTAAAAACAGCCCATTTTATCACAATTTTTACGTTTAGCAGCTCGGGAAGGGTTAACTAATGCTGACCGGAATATTTTATCCATGCATCTTGTAATGTCACGCCAAGACCTGAGAGTGACCAATTTTTCTTGAAAATCTACAAGACTCGTTTAGAGAAATCCACGGAAAACATGAAGTTTTGAGTTTTTTTGGGGTATTGCTGTTTAACCAGCCCAAAACGGGTTAACACTTGGTTTTCTGAACACCCTTATTACTTACAAAAATGATCATTGGTGAATTCAACTTCCAATAAAGGAAGTTATGTTTACCTCTCGGGTATCGTTTGGGTGCTGTGGGGGTCTGAAACCGGCCCATTTCATCAAACTTTCGATGTTTGGCAGCCTGTGGAGGGTTACCATATGCATCGCCTAATATGTCGTGTGTATCAAAGGTTGTGTCATAGGCAGGTCTAGTAATTATGAATATTTAAAAAAAATCCTAAAGACGTGTTTCGAGAATGTGCCGATAAACTCCAATTTTGGCAGTTTTTTGCCAATTCTGGCGAAATAGGGGTTAAATCGAAAATTCCGCTTCGGTACATTTTTAGATTTTTTGCCACTCTATACGTGTGCCAAATTGTGTGAAAATCGGTTCGAAAATGGCTTCTGAATCGTACGGACAAAAATGTGTGGAAAAAAAAAAACAAAAAAAAACCCAAAACTAGACTTTATGATTCTGGAGAATCATGGCTTTTCCCGATTAGATTCCATGATTTTTCATGACCTCACAGTGTCTGATGAATTGTTTTTAACTGTCTCACTGAAGTTCCCTCATTGATGTTATGAGAAAGGTGAGTATAGTAGTCTCAAATGACTCAGTTTGGGTTTGATAAAAAAAAATGTTTAGGTAAAACCCATCATTAATGGTAGAATGGGTTAATATCAAGATCAATGTTTCCCTATCAGTTTTGCGTCCGGTAAAAGAAGTTACATTTCTCTGTGGCATTTCCATTTGTTGGTGTCCAAAAACAGACTATTTCTTGATTTTTTTACATTTAGCAGCCCATGGAGGGTTAACAAATGCCTACCAGAATAATTTATGCATGCAACTGGTCATATGACACCAAGACCTATCAACGGCCATTTTCTCTTGGAAACCCCACAAAATGTTAGTAAAGAAATCCAGGGAAAACGATTTTTAAGCTATCGATGGGTATCCGTGTTAACCTCCCCAACAGGGGTTAACGCTTTGTTTTTTTAATACCCTTATTACTTACAAAGATGGTCCTCTGTGAATTCCACTTCCAACAAAGGAGATTATGTTTATCTCTCATGTATACATTGGGTGCTGTGCGTGTCTGAAAACAGCCCCATGTTAACAAAATTACGATGCTTGGCAGCTTGTAGATGGCTCACCAGAGTATTTTGTCCATGCAACTTGTAATGTCACATAAAGACCTACGAATAGTCAATTTGTCTTGAAACTCTACAAGTTACCGTTAGGGAAATTCACAGAAAATGGGAATTTAAAGCTTTCAAGGGATATCTCGCTTTAGCCCGCCCAAAATGGGTTAAGACGTCGACTTTTGAATACCCTTACTGCTTACAAAAATGTTTCCGTATAAATTGTGCGCTCGATAAAAGGAGGAACTTTTCTTTGTGGTGTACCCTTTGGGTGCTGTTGGTGTCCAAAAACAGCCCATTTTATCACAATTTCGACCTTCAACAGCCTGGAGAGGGTTAACTAATGCTGACCGGAATATTTTGTTCATGCAACTTGTAATGTCACACAAAGACCTGCAAATAGCCGATTTTTTTCTTGAAAACCTACAAAATGTTGATAGAGAAATCCACAGAAAACGGGTATTTTAAGATTTTAATGGGTATCTCTATTTAACCAGCCCAAAATGGGTTAAGACGTCAAATTTTGAATACCCTTACCACTCTCAAAAATATTTTCCGATCAATTTCGCGTCCGATAAATGAAGGCCCCTTTCTCTCTGGAATACCGTTTGGGTGCTGTTGGCGTCTAAAAACAGCCCATTTTATCACAATTTTTACGTTTAGCAGCTCGGGGAGGGTTAACTAATGCTGACCGGAATATTTTATCCATGCATCTTGTAATGTCACGCCAAGACCTGAGAGTGACCAATTTTTCTTGAAAATCTACAAGACTCGTTTAGAGAAATCCACGGAAAACATGAAGTTTTGAGTTTTTTTGGGGTATTGCTGTTTAACCAGCCCAAAACGGGTTAACACTTGGTTTTCTGAACACCCTTATTACTTACAAAAATGATCATTGGTGAATTCAACTTCCAATGAAGGAAGTTATGTTTACCTCTCGGGTATTGTTTGGGTGCTGTGGGGGTCTGAAACCGGCCCATTTCATCAAACTTTCGATGTTTGGCAGCCTGTGGAGGGTTACCATATGCATCGCCTAATATGTCGTGTGTATCAAAGGTTGTGTCATAGGCAGGTCTAGTAATTATGAATATTTAAAAAAAATCCTAAAGACGTGTTTCGAGAAAGTGCCGATAAACCCCAATTTTGGCAGTTTTTTGCCAATTCTGGCGAAATAGGGGTTAAATCGAAAATTCCGCTTCGGTACATTTTTAGATTTTTTGCCACTCTATACGTGTGCCAAATTGTGTGAAAATCGGTTCGAAAATGGCTTCTGAATCGTACGGACAAAAATGTGTGGAAAAAAACCCCAAAAAAACCCCCCAAAACTAGACTTTATGATTCTGGAGAATCATGGCTTTTCCCGATTAGATTCCATGATTTTTCATGACCTCACAGTGTCTGATGAATTGTTTTTAATTGTCTCACTGAAGTTCCCTCATTGATGTTATGAGAAAGGTGAGTATAGTAGTCTCAAATGACTCAGTTTGGGTTTGATAAAAAAAAATGTTTAGGTAAAACCCATCATTAATGGTAGAATGGGTTAATATCAAGATCAATGTTTCCCTATCAGTTTTGCGTCCGGTAAAAGAAGTTACATTTCTCTGTGGCATTTCCATTTGTTGGTGTCCAAAAACAGACTATTTCTTGATTTTTTTACATTTAGCAGCCCATGGAGGGTTAACAAATGCCTACCAGAATAATGTATCCATGCAACTGGTCATATGACACCAAGACCTATCAATGGCCATTTTCTCTTGGAAACCCCACAAAATGTTAGTAAAGAAATCCAGGGAAAACGATTTTTAAGCTATCGATGGGTATCCGTGTTAACCTCCCCAACAGGGGTTAACGCTTTGTTTTTTTAATACCCTTATTACTTACAAAGATGGTCCTCTGTGAATTCCACTTCCAACAAAGGAGATTATGTTTATCTCTCATGTATACATTGGGTGCTGTGCGTGTCTGAAAACAGCCCCATGTTAACAAAATTACGATGCTTGGCAGCTTGTAGATGGTTAATAAACGCTCACCAGAGTATTTTGTCCATGCAACTTGTAATGTCACATAAAGACCTACGAATAGTCAATTTGTCTTGAAACTCTACAAGTTACCGTTAGGGAAATTCACAGAAAATGGGAATTTAAAGCTTTCAAGGGATATCTCGCTTTAGCCCGCCCAAAATGGGTTAAGACGTCGACTTTTGAATACCCTTACTGCTTACAAAAATGTTTCCGTATAAATTGTGCGCTCGATAAAAGGGGGAACTTTTCTTTGTGGTGTACCCTTTGGGTGCTGTTGGTGTCCAAAAACAGCCCATTTTATCACAATTTCGACCTTCAACAGCCTGGAGAGGGTTAACTAATGCTGACCGGAATATTTTGTTCATGCAACTTGTAATGTCACACAAAGACCTGCAAATAGCCGATTTTTTTCTTGAAAACCTACAAAATGTTGATAGAGAAATCCACAGAAAAGGGTTTTTTTTTAAGATTTTAATGGGTATCTCTATTTAAACAGCCCAAAATGGGTTAAGACGTCAAATTTTGAATACCCTTACCACTCTCAAAAATATTTTCCGATCAATTTCGCGTCCGATAAATGAAGGCCCCTTTCTCTCTGGAATACAGTTTGGGTGCTGTTGGCGTCTAAAAACAGCCCATTTTATCACAATTTTTACGTTTAGCAGCTCGGGGAGGGTTAACTAATGCTGACCGGAATATTTTATCCATGCATCTTGTAATGTCACGCCAAGACCTGAGAGTGACCAATTTTTCTTGAAAATCTACAAGACTCGTTTAGAGAAATCCACGGAAAACATGAAGTTTTGAGTTTTTTTGGGGTATTGCTGTTTAACCAGCCCAAAACGGGTTAACACTTGGTTTTCTGAACACCCTTATTACTTACAAAAATGATCATTGGTGAATTCAACTTCCAATAAAGGAAGTTATGTTTACCTCTCGGGTATCGTTTGGGTGCTGTGGGGGTCTGAAACCGGCCCATTTCATCAAACTTTCGATGTTTGGCAGCCTGTGGAGGGTTACCATATGCATCGCCTAATATGTCGTGTGTATCAAAGGTTGTGTCATAGGCAGGTCTAGTAATTATGAATATTTAAAAAAAATCCTAAAGACGTGTTTCGAGAATGTGCCGATAAACTCCAATTTTGGCAGTTTTTTGCCAATTCTGGCGAAATAGGGGTTAAATCGAAAATTCCGCTTCGGTACATTTTTAGATTTTTTGCCACTCTATACGTGTGCCAAATTGTGTGAAAATCGGTTCGAAAATGGCTTCTGAATCGTACGGACAAAAATGTGTGGAAAAAAAAAAAAAAAAAAACCCCAAAACTAGACTTTATGATTCTGGAGAATCATGGCTTTTCCCGATTAGATTCCATGATTTTTCATGACCTCACAGTGTCTGATGAATTGTTTTTAACTGTCTCACTGAAGTTCCCTCATTGATGTTATGAGAAAGGTGAGTATAGTAGTCTCAAATGACTCAGTTTGGGTTTGATAAAAAAAAATGTTTAGGTAAAACCCATCATTAATGGTAGAATGGGTTAATATCAAGATCAATGTTTCCCTATCAGTTTTGCGTCCGGTAAAAGAAGTTACATTTCTCTGTGGCATTTCCATTTGTTGGTGTCCAAAAACAGACTATTTCTTGATTTTTTTACATTTAGCAGCCCATGGAGGGTTAACAAATGCCTACCAGAATAATGTATCCATGCAACTGGTCATATGACACCAAGACCTATCAACGGCCATTTTCTCTTGGAAACCCCACAAAATGTTAGTAAAGAAATCCAGGGAAAACGATTTTTAAGCTATCGATGGGTATCCGTGTTAACCTCCCCAACAGGGGTTAACGCTTTGTTTTTTTAATACCCTTATTACTTACAAAGATGGTCCTCTGTGAATTCCACTTCCAACAAAGGAGATTATGTTTATCTCTCATGTATACATTGGGTGCTGTGCGTGTCTGAAAACAGCCCCATGTTAACAAAATTACGATGCTTGGCAGCTTGTAGATGGTTAATAAACGCTCACCAGAGTATTTTGTCCATGCAACTTGTAATGTCACATAAAGACCTACGAATAGTCAATTTGTCTTGAAACTCTACAAGTTACCGTTAGGGAAATTCACAGAAAATGGGAATTTAAAGCTTTCAAGGGATATCTCGCTTTAGCCCGCCCAAAATGGGTTAAGACGTCGACTTTTGAATACCCTTACTGCTTACAAAAATGTTTCCGTATAAATTGTGCGCTCGATAAAAGGGGGAACTTTTCTTTGTGGTGTACCCTTTGGGTGCTGTTGGTGTCCAAAAACAGCCCATTTTATCACAATTTCGACCTTCAACAGCCTGGAGAGGGTTAACTAATGCTGACCGGAATATTTTGTTCATGCAACTTGTAATGTCACACAAAGACCTGCAAATAGCCGATTTTTTTCTTGAAAACCTACAAAATGTTGATAGAGAAATCCACAGAAAAGGGTTTTTTTTAAGATTTTAATGGGTATCTCTATTTAAACAGCCCAAAATGGGTTAAGACGTCAAATTTTGAATACCCTTACCACTCTCAAAAATATTTTCCGATCAATTTCGCGTCCGATAAATGAAGGCCCCTTTCTCTCTGGAATACAGTTTGGGTGCTGTTGGCGTCTAAAAACAGCCCATTTTATCACAATTTTTACGTTTAGCAGCTCGGGGAGGGTTAACTAATGCTGACCGGAATATTTTATCCATGCATCTTGTAATGTCACGCCAAGACCTGAGAGTGACCAATTTTTCTTGAAAATCTACAAGACTCGTTTAGAGAAATCCACGGAAAACATGAAGTTTTGAGTTTTTTTGGGGTATTGCTGTTTAACCAGCCCAAAACGGGTTAACACTTGGTTTTCTGAACACCCTTATTACTTACAAAAATGATCATTGGTGAATTCAACTTCCAATAAAGGAAGTTATGTTTACCTCTCGGGTATCGTTTGGGTGCTGTGGGGGTCTGAAACCGGCCCATTTCATCAAACTTTCGATGTTTGGCAGCCTGTGGAGGGTTACCATATGCATCGCCTAATATGTCGTGTGTATCAAAGGTTGTGTCATAGGCAGGTCTAGTAATTATGAATATTTAAAAAAAATCCTAAAGACGTGTTTCGAGAATGTGCCGATAAACTCCAATTTTGGCAGTTTTTTGCCAATTCTGGCGAAATAGGGGTTAAATCGAAAATTCCGCTTCGGTACATTTTTAGATTTTTTGCCACTCTATACGTGTGCCAAATTGTGTGAAAATCGGTTCGAAAATGGCTTCTGAATCGTACGGACAAAAATGTGTGGAAAAAAAAAAAAAAAAAAACCCCAAAACTAGACTTTATGATTCTGGAGAATCATGGCTTTTCCCGATTAGATTCCATGATTTTTCATGACCTCACAGTGTCTGATGAATTGTTTTTAACTGTCTCACTGAAGTTCCCTCATTGATGTTATGAGAAAGGTGAGTATAGTAGTCTCAAATGACTCAGTTTGGGTTTGATAAAAAAAAATGTTTAGGTAAAACCCATCATTAATGGTAGAATGGGTTAATATCAAGATCAATGTTTCCCTATCAGTTTTGCGTCCGGTAAAAGAAGTCACATTTCTCTGTGGCATTTCCATTTGTTGGTGTCCAAAAACAGACTATTTCTTCATTTTTTTACATTTAGCAGCCCATGGAGGGTTAACAAATGCCTACCAGAATAATTTATGCATGCAACTGGTCATATGACACCAAGACCTATCAACGGCCATTTTCTCTTGGAAACCCCACAAAATGTTAGTAAAGAAATCCAGGGAAAACGATTTTTAAGCTATCGATGGGTATCCGTGTTAACCTCCCCAACAGGGGTTAACGCTTTGTTTTTTTAATACCCTTATTACTTACAAAGATGGTCCTCTGTGAATTCCACTTCCAACAAAGGAGATTATGTTTATCTCTCATGTATACATTGGGTGCTGTGCGTGTCTGAAAACAGCCCCATGTTAACAAAATTACGATGCTTGGCAGCTTGTAGATGGTTAATAAACGCTCACCAGAGTATTTTGTCCATGCAACTTGTAATGTCACATAAAGACCTACGAATAGTCAATTTGTCTTGAAACTCTACAAGTTACCGTTAGGGAAATTCACAGAAAATGGGAATTTAAAGCTTTCAAGGGATATCTCGCTTTAGCCCACCCAAAATGGGTTAAGACGTCGACTTTTGAATACCCTTACTGCTTACAAAAATGTTTCCGTATAAATTGTGCGCTCGATAAAAGGAGGCACTTTTCTTTGTGGTGTACCCTTTGGGTGCTGTTGGTGTCCAAAAACAGCCCATTTTATCACAATTTCGACCTTCAACAGCCTGGAGAGGGTTAACTAATGCTGACCGGAATATTTTGTTCATGCAACTTGTAATGTCACACAAAGACCTGCAAATAGCCGATTTTTTTCTTGAAAACCTACAAAATGTTGATAGAGAAATCCACAGAAAACGGGTATTTTAAGATTTTAATGGGTATCTCTATTTAACCAGCCCAAAATGGGTTAAGACGTCAAATTTTGAATACCCTTACCACTCTCAAAAATATTTTCCGATCAATTTCGCGTCCGATAAATGAAGGCCCCTTTCTCTCTGGAATACAGTTTGGGTGCTGTTGGCGTCTAAAAACAGCCCATTTTATCACAATTTTTACGTTTAGCAGCTCGGGGAGGGTTAACTAATGCTGACCGGAATATTTTATCCATGCATCTTGTAATGTCACGCCAAGACCTGAGAGTGACCAATTTTTCTTGAAAATCTACAAGACTCGTTTAGAGAAATCCACGGAAAACATGAAGTTTTGAGTTTTTTTGGGGTATTGCTGTTTAACCAGCCCAAAACGGGTTAACACTTGGTTTTCTGAACACCCTTATTACTTACAAAAATGATCATTGGTGAATTCAACTTCCAATAAAGGAAGTTATGTTTACCTCTCGGGTATCGTTTGGGTGCTGTGGGGGTCTGAAACCGGCCCATTTCATCAAACTTTCGATGTTTGGCAGCCTGTGGAGGGTTACCATATGCATCGCCTAATATGTCGTGTGTATCAAAGGTTGTGTCATAGGCAGGTCTAGTAATTATGAATATTTAAAAAAAATCCTAAAGACGTGTTTCGAGAATGTGCCGATAAACTCCAATTTTGGCAGTTTTTTGCCAATTCTGGCGAAATAGGGGTTAAATCGAAAATTCCGCTTCGGTACATTTTTAGATTTTTTGCCACTCTATACGTGTGCCAAATTGTGTGAAAATCGGTTCGAAAATGGCTTCTGAATCGTACGGACAAAAATGTGTGGAAAAAAAAAAAAAAAAAAACCCCAAAACTAGACTTTATGATTCTGGAGAATCATGGCTTTTCCCGATTAGATTCCATGATTTTTCATGACCTCACAGTGTCTGATGAATTGTTTTTAACTGTCTCACTGAAGTTCCCTCATTGATGTTATGAGAAAGGTGAGTATAGTAGTCTCAAATGACTCAGTTTGGGTTTGATAAAAAAAAATGTTTAGGTAAAACCCATCATTAATGGTAGAATGGGTTAATATCAAGATCAATGTTTCCCTATCAGTTTTGCGTCCGGTAAAAGAAGTCACATTTCTCTGTGGCATTTCCATTTGTTGGTGTCCAAAAACAGACTATTTCTTGATTTTTTTACATTTAGCAGCCCATGGAGGGTTAACAAATGCCTACCAGAATAATTTATGCATGCAACTGGTCATATGACACCAAGACCTATCAACGGCCATTTTCTCTTGGAAACCCCACAAAATGTTAGTAAAGAAATCCAGGGAAAACGATTTTTAAGCTATCGATGGGTATCCGTGTTAACCTCCCCAACAGGGGTTAACGCTTTGTTTTTTTAATACCCTTATTACTTACAAAGATGGTCCTCTGTGAATTCCACTTCCAACAAAGGAGATTATGTTTATCTCTCATGTATACATTGGGTGCTGTGCGTGTCTGAAAACAGCCCCATGTTAACAAAATTACGATGCTTGGCAGCTTGTAGATGGTTAATAAACGCTCACCAGAGTATTTTGTCCATGCAACTTGTAATGTCACATAAAGACCTACGAATAGTCAATTTGTCTTGAAACTCTACAAGTTACCGTTAGGGAAATTCACAGAAAATGGGAATTTAAAGCTTTCAAGGGATATCTCGCTTTAGCCCACCCAAAATGGGTTAAGACGTCGACTTTTGAATACCCTTACTGCTTACAAAAATGTTTCCGTATAAATTGTGCGCTCGATAAAAGGAGGCACTTTTCTTTGTGGTGTACCCTTTGGGTGCTGTTGGTGTCCAAAAACAGCCCATTTTATCACAATTTCGACCTTCAACAGCCTGGAGAGGGTTAACTAATGCTGACCGGAATATTTTGTTCATGCAACTTGTAATGTCACACAAAGACCTGCAAATAGCCGATTTTTTTCTTGAAAACCTACAAAATGTTGATAGAGAAATCCACAGAAAACGGGTATTTTAAGATTTTAATGGGTATCTCTATTTAACCAGCCCAAAATGGGTTAAGACGTCAAATTTTGAATACCCTTACCACTCTCAAAAATATTTTCCGATCAATTTCGCGTCCGATAAATGAAGGCCCCTTTCTCTCTGGAATACCGTTTGGGTGCTGTTGGCGTCTAAAAACAGCCCATTTTATCACAATTTTTACGTTTAGCAGCTCGGGGAGGGTTAACTAATGCTGACCGGAATATTTTATCCATGCATCTTGTAATGTCACGCCAAGACCTGAGAGTGACCAATTTTTCTTGAAAATCTACAAGACTCGTTTAGAGAAATCCACGGAAAACATGAAGTTTTGAGTTTTTTTGGGGTATTGCTGTTTAACCAGCCCAAAACGGGTTAACACTTGGTTTTCTGAACACCCTTATTACTTACAAAAATGATCATTGGTGAATTCAACTTCCAATAAAGGAAGTTATGTTTACCTCTCGGGTATCGTTTGGGTGCTGTGGGGGTCTGAAACCGGCCCATTTCATCAAACTTTCGATGTTTGGCAGCCTGTGGAGGGTTACCATATGCATCGCCTAATATGTCGTGTGTATCAAAGGTTGTGTCATAGGCAGGTCTAGTAATTATGAATATTTAAAAAAAGTCCTAAAGACGTGTTTCGAGAAAGTGCCGATAAACTCCAATTTTGGCAGTTTTTTGCCAATTCTGGCGAAATAGGGGTTAAATCGAAAATTCCGCTTCGGTACATTTTTAGATTTTTTGCCACTCTATACGTGTGCCAAATTGTGTGAAAATCGGTTCGAAAATGGCTTCTGAATCGTACGGACAAAAATGTGTGGAAAAAAAACCAAAAAAAACCCCCCAAAACTAGACTTTATGATTCTGGAGAATCATGGCTTTTCCCGATTAGATTTCATGATTTTTCATGACCTCACAGTGTCTGATGAATTGTTTTTAACTGTCTCACTGAAGTTCCCTCATTGATGTTATGAGAAAGGTGAGTATAGTAGTCTCAAATGACTCAGTTTGGGTTTGATAAAAAAAAATGTTTAGGTAAAACCCATCATTAATGGTAGAATGGGTTAATATCAAGATCAATGTTTCCCTATCAGTTTTGCGTCCGGTAGAAGAAGTTACATTTCTCTGTGGCATTTCCATTTGTTGGTGTCCAAAAACAGACTATTTCTTCATTTTTTTACATTTAGCAGCCCATGGAGGGCTAACAAATGCCTACCAGAATAATTTATCCATGCAACTGGTCATATGACACCAAGACCTATCAACGGCCATTTTCTCTTGGAAACCCCACAAAATGTTAGTAAAGAAATCCAGGGAAAACGATTTTTAAGCTATCGATGGGTATCCGTGTTAACCTCCCCAACAGGGGTTAACTCTTTGTTTTTTTAATACCCTTATTACTTACAAAGATGGTCCTCTGTGAATTCCACTTCCAACAAAGGAGATTATGTTTATCTCTCATGTATACATTGGGTGCTGTGCGTGTCTGAAAACAGCCCCATGTTAACAAAATTACGATGCTTGGCAGCTTGTAGATGGTTAATAAACGCTCACCAGAGTATTTTGTCCATGCAACTTGTAATGTCACATAAAGACCTACGAATAGTCAATTTGTCTTGAAACTCTACAAGTTACCGTTAGGGAAATTCACAGAAAATGGGAATTTAAAGCTTTCAAGGGATATCTCGCTTTAGCCCGCCCAAAATGGGTTAAGACGTCGACTTTTGAATACCCTTACTGCTTACAAAAATGTTTCCGTATAAATTGTGCGCTCGATAAAAGGAGGCACTTTTCTTTGTGGTGTACCCTTTGGGTGCTGTTGGTGTCCAAAAACAGCCCATTTTATCACAATTTCGACCTTCAACAGCCTGGAGAGGGTTAACTAATGCTGACCGGAATATTTTGTTCATGCAACTTGTAATGTCACACAAAGACCTGCAAATAGCCGATTTTTTTCTTGAAAACCTACAAAATGTTGATAGAGAAATCCACAGAAAACGGGTATTTTAAGATTTTAATGGTATCTCTATTTAACCAGCCCAAAATGGGTTAAGACGTCAAATTTTGAATACCCTTACCACTCTCAAAAATATTTTCCGATCAATTTCGCGTCCGATAAATGAAGGCCCCTTTCTCTCTGGAATACCGTTTGGGTGCTGTTGGCGTCTAAAAACAGCCCATTTTATCACAATTTTTACGTTTAGCAGCTCGGGGAGGGTTAACTAATGCTGACCGGAATATTTTATCCATGCATCTTGTAATGTCACGCCAAGACCTGAGAGTGACCAATTTTTCTTGAAAATCTACAAGACTCGTTTAGAGAAATCCACGGAAAACATGAAGTTTTGAGTTTTTTTGGGGTATTGCTGTTTAACCAGCCCAAAACGGGTTAACACTTGGTTTTCTGAACACCCTTATTACTTACAAAAATGATCATTGGTGAATTCAACTTCCAATAAAGGAAGTTATGTTTACCTCTCGGGTATCGTTTGGGTGCTGTGGGGGTCTGAAACCGGCCCATTTCATCAAACTTTCGATGTTTGGCAGCCTGTGGAGGGTTACCATATGCATCGCCTAATATGTCGTGTGTATCAAAGGTTGTGTCATAGGCAGGTCTAGTAATTATGAATATTTAAAAAAAATCCTAAAGACGTGTTTCGAGAATGTGCCGATAAACTCCAATTTTGGCAGTTTTTTGCCAATTCTGGCGAAATAGGGGTTAAATCGAAAATTCCGCTTCGGTACATTTTTAGATTTTTTGCCACTCTATACGTGTGCCAAATTGTGTGAAAATCGGTTCGAAAATGGCTTCTGAATCGTACGGACAAAAATGTGTGGAAAAAAAAAAAAAAAAAAAACCCCAAAACTAGACTTTATGATTCTGGAGAATCATGGCTTTTCCCGATTAGATTCCATGATTTTTCATGACCTCACAGTGTCTGATGAATTGTTTTTAACTGTCTCACTGAAGTTCCCTCATTGATGTTATGAGAAAGGTGAGTATAGTAGTCTCAAATGACTCAGTTTGGGTTTGATAAAAAAAAATGTTTAGGTAAAACCCATCATTAATGGTAGAATGGGTTAATATCAAGATCAATGTTTCCCTATCAGTTTTGCGTCCGGTAAAAGAAGTCACATTTCTCTGTGGCATTTCCATTTGTTGGTGTCCAAAAACAGACTATTTCTTGATTTTTTTACATTTAGCAGCCCATGGAGGGTTAACAAATGCCTACCAGAATAATTTATGCATGCAACTGGTCATATGACACCAAGACCTATCAACGGCCATTTTCTCTTGGAAACCCCACAAAATGTTAGTAAAGAAATCCAGGGAAAACGATTTTTAAGCTATCGATGGGTATCCGTGTTAACCTCCCCAACAGGGGTTAACGCTTTGTTTTTTTAATACCCTTATTACTTACAAAGATGGTCCTCTGTGAATTCCACTTCCAACAAAGGAGATTATGTTTATCTCTCATGTATACATTGGGTGCTGTGCGTGTCTGAAAACAGCCCCATGTTAACAAAATTACGATGCTTGGCAGCTTGTAGATGGTTAATAAACGCTCACCAGAGTATTTTGTCCATGCAACTTGTAATGTCACATAAAGACCTACGAATAGTCAATTTGTCTTGAAACTCTACAAGTTACCGTTAGGGAAATTCACAGAAAATGGGAATTTAAAGCTTTCAAGGGATATCTCGCTTTAGCCCACCCAAAATGGGTTAAGACGTCGACTTTTGAATACCCTTACTGCTTACAAAAATGTTTCCGTATAAATTGTGCGCTCGATAAAAGGAGGCACTTTTCTTTGTGGTGTACCCTTTGGGTGC